>VYZS01037142.1:0-23825 GCA_013400695.1 Neodrepanis coruscans
GAGTGCAGTGGGAAGTGGTTCAACAGTAACAGGGCAAGAACAGCAACAGTGAGGTTTATAGGCCACAGCTGAATTGTCACTTCCAAATAAACTGGTTTTCTGGATTTATTTGTGGCAAACCAAAATTTTTCTTTTTGAGGGTCAGTTTTAAAGAGGCAGTGATTATTTTGGTAAAACAGTTGTGACTAATTGTCTCAACCCCCCCTCATAATTAGTGATTTCACGTGCCTGTTTCATCTAACCTGAGATAATATTGTCATCCCTGAAACCATTGGGAGCTGGCTCTGTTTGGCTGCCTACCCAGACAGGATGTTGGCCAGAGTGTTGTGTTCACTTTCCATGCTGCTTGTCTGTCCTTTCTGGCATGTAATCAAAATGCTAATTGTCACCTCAAAAGACCTGACAAGCAGAGGGTGCTGCTTCCCAGCTCCCCATTTGTCTGAGTTGTCTGTCAGCAGACTCCCCTCAGGCTATTAGTTCTCATGGAGAAAAATGAGGAGCTGGCGGTGGAGTATTTAAGTAACTTGCTTTTGCCAGAATTTCTGGAGAGCTCAAGCTGTGCCACCTATTTTTAACAAGGGACACAATTTGCATCCCCTCAAAATCAGACTTACAAAAGTAAATATTGGAACCCTGCAGGATCAACAGTTTGGAAGGTAGTTGTCAGATCAGAGACAGGCAGGAAAGTTCTCTGCTTGTTCCCAATGAGCTAAATTGCTGTTCCTACAATCCGGCAGGCATCGTCCTCTGTCACACTGGGATCGGTGTAGTTCAGAGGCAGGACTGAGTATGTTTTTGCCTCTAATTGTCCCTGGGAACACTGGATATTTTCTGGAAAGTAGCAGGAATGGAGTGAAAGTCAGTGGTGTTCTGTAAGGGAAATCCCCTGTGAAAGACAAATGTTTTTCCAGGGATTACTGCAGCCTTCCAGCAGTTTTCCCTCCCCTGTAATGAACTGCCTAGATTACTACCCTGAGGTTTTAAGACCTTGTTTTAGAATGCTGTGCTGCACATAGACTCTGCACCCCAATCTGGACCTCAGTAGAGGGGAGAAAGTGATAAGATTTAATTTGCTAATGATTTTTCAGTTGAGTTGAGTGTTCTGTATTTCATGTGAAACTGCATTTATTTCAGCTGTAACACTTCATGGAACAAGACCATGGGTAACCATGGAATTATTTACTGCTTGGCCACGAGATAATTTCCCTCATCTTGATTTTGCTTAAATAAAATAATTCCTGTACTGCTCATTCTTAATGAATTAGAGCATAGACTTTCTTGTGTCTGCTGAGGCTGCTTCTCAGCTTATGAGAAGTCATAGCTTCAAAGCAACCCTCAATTTTTTTTCTGATACAGAGGAACATTTAATGTATTTTGAAGGTCTATGAATGGGGCTCAGGCTGACTTTCTCTTTGTCTTATCTGTTGTGGTGGCTGACACATGCTAAAACATTGATAGCTGCATTGAGATTACACAACACTTAATAATTAAACAACATGATTGAAATTTAACATGTGAAATAGCAAAAAACTGTGTAGGCAGTTTGAGCAGCTGCCCTTGCACAGACTGAGTGGGGAGGACTAAGTCACCTGTTCAGGACTTGCTCTGCTGCAGAAGAAAGACACTGTGGTGGTTGGAAGTACTCAAGGCCTTTATTTGCTTGAGTCCTCTGCACCACTAGGACTTGAACATGAGTATGTAAAAAGTGTTGGATCCTCAGAGTGTCAGCCCTGGGTGTTGATGTGGATTCAGTGGGTTTGGGAACACAACAGGGTTGTGATATGATGACATGGTAGAGGCAAGACACTCTCTCCTCCCAGTTCTGAACAGTGTGAAATGCTCTGGTAGCACTGAATGCTGCTCAGGTGAAGCTGATCGGCTGGTTTTGAGGGCTTTGACAGGTGTTAATGAGCTCCAGGAGAGGGCTGAGTGTGAGTTCTCTTCCCTTGCTGTCACTCCCTGCAGGATGTCCGAGCTGATTGAGAAGGAGACTGAAGAGTACCGCAAAGGGGACCCGGACCCCTTCGATGACCGGCACCCAGGTGAGATGTCCTGGGTGGGGCTGGCAGCACCAGCTGTGTCCCAGGGAACACCTGGAAATTCATCATGAGGAGTAAGCGTGTGCTGACTGCTGGGAAATGGTGCCCTGTAGTGCTGCCAGCAGAGTATTCCACAGTCAGTCTGAAGGTAGTGCAGTATTAATCCTGACATCCTGAGGGAGGTGGATGAGTGTTGTCCTGTTCCCCCACAGGTCGGGCAGACCCGGAGTGCATGCTGGGGCACCTGCTGAGGATACTTTTCAAGAATGATGATTTCATGAATGCGGTAGGTTTTGCTCTGAACTGTATCTGTCAACCCCTGACACCACCTTATGGCTTTTATTTCCCCTGTGCTGGTTTGCCTCAGTACTTGTTTATATTTATTTTAGTGCTGTCAGGACTGTTTTCCATAGCAGTGGTTTTAAGATGGGTTTAAGAGCAACTTCTTTGCCACTGTAGGACTGACTCAGGGAGAGGGGGGTTTATGAGCTGTTAGAATGTGTGTAGTAAAAATTGTCAAGGTTTATCAGGCTCTTTAAAGGAAATGTAGCTCTTCTAATACAAGTACAAAAGCACAATTTCTTTCTGTAATGGAAATACCACTAATTCCAGTGCCCTGTCTCTGAATACTTTGAAATGCTGGGCTGCCTGTGTGAGCAGAAGAGTTTGTCAGCTCTAGAGGGCTCAGGCAGAGAACTGTGAGGCAAGAGTCTGGCTTTCCTCTTGTGTTGCTATACTCTAACATGTCCTAGCACCTGGAATTTTTGTTACCCTTGCATCCCTGTAAGCACCTGTATCAGTACTCATCACTGTAAGGATTCTGACAAGAGTGCCTGCTTATAATTCTACATCTTAAACTGCAGGTGATAAGCCAATGTAGATACAATTGAAAATGTGCTATTTCTTATGTTAATTTTTTTTTAGATATTATCTTTTCATGTTTACACTGTTACTGTCAGAATTTTTTAAAGCATTTATTTCTACAAATCAGTTCAAGGTAGATATTTAATCATTGAACAGCAGATCAGAGGGTCTTTGGTTGCTTCTCTGAGAAGTAATTTCAGCTTCTGAGGCACTGAGGGAGCAGGTTAAAGGCTGGTCATGTTGAGATCCAGGGCCTGAGACTGGTGTTTCTTACTTTATCATTTTGCTGCTGTGGGAGCTGTGAGGCTTTCACTGCTCTGGTTTTGGTCAGAGTCTAATTTCAAACCAGTGCTGTTCCTGGTCTTCTCCAGCTAGTGAATGCTTATGTGATGACAAGCAGAGAACCTCCACTGAACACTGCTGCCTGCAGACTTCTTCTGGATATCATGCCAGGACTGGAAACAGCTGTTGTCTTTCAGGAGAAGGTATTGCCTGTACTAAGGTTTTTTTTGTAAGATTGCTGTATTATGTATTCCAACAAGTCTTCCCAAAGGGGAAACCAGTAAAAAGCCATATTGAAATCCCGTCTCTGGGAGACAATCTGTTCATTCTTATTAATGTTTTAGGGCTTTTTGATCTTTGCTTGTTCAATTAATCAACTCTTGGGTATTTCACAGCTTTTTAAAGTATAATGTGACTAATTTAGTCAGAGGAACTGGAATGTTACAACATTTCCCACGAAGTTACGTTATTTGAAGTGTTTTTATAGGCCTGTGAATGGGGCAGGCTGTATAGAGCACGGAGGACTTGCTGCAGGAGTCTTGCCCAGTAATCCCCATCTACAGCAGAGCAATAGCATTACTAGAGCTGAGTGATAAGCAAGTCACACTTTAACTAAGTAATCTAAAATCCACATGCTCTGTGGGGATTATCTGGAACTGTAATGGACAGCTGACTCAGGCTTCTGTATGTTGACAAGTGGGTTGTTCTGAAGGAATGCACAGAGAGTTGAAAGTGAGGAGAAAGTGAATTTCATTCCTGAGCCACAGTTTCTTCTGTAAAAAACTGTTTTCCTGAAGTTTGGAAGTCAGGTAATGCTTTATATAAAAGTTCTAAATTAATTTCTTTCCTATTGAAAATATGAATATGAACTCTAAAGCATGATAAAAGAATAATGTGTTCCCTTTGTGAAAGATTTAATTTAATTTGAGCTCTTTGTGATCTGTCTGAAAGCTAAGGCTTCATCCAAAAAAATTTAAAACCAGAACAATAGCTCCCCCTTTGTGAAGAACATAGCATTTTCCAGAGTCTAAAGCTCTCTGTAGCCTGAAATTAAATTAACTTGTGCACTTAAGGACTTTCTTCTTTTGACTTGAGAATATCTAGAGCTGTGTTCCAGCACTTTGGGCTCCTGTATGTAGGAGGCTTTAGGATATCCATTGGAACAAGGTGCTGTTCTGGTCACAGAGAGGCCCTCTAGCGACCAAGGAATTTCACATCTCATCAGATTTGTTTTAATTACATAAGAGCATTTAAATAATAATGAAATTGTCTTTAAGGATGTAAAAGGCAACTCTTTTAAAGTCTGTAAGCTAAGAGTTCCTATTGAAATGTGTGTCTATTCATTATTACTTTATTATTACTGATCTTTTATCAGTACCTGTGATGCACATTATGTGCAAGATCCTCATCATGATAATGATGTGTTGTTGTTTGATAATTCAAAATCCAGTAGCAATTTAGAGGGAAAAAAATCAGTCTTTCATTCTAATGCATTGTCCTTTATTATTGACTGCATTAATTTAGCCAAATTCCATTCTTCTTGATGTAAGTTCAACACAGCTTCTTTGAAACCTGCTAAATTGCTGGAGGTTTTTATTAGTGAAACTGGCAAGAGCTTTGGGCTTGGTTGTTTGGCCTAATCAATTCATACCTGTAGTCTTCTGCTGCTTTCTAGAAAGTACCTTGATGGGCCAGTTCAGGTGTGCAAATCCAAATGTGTGATGCCTGGGAATAGTTTCATGCAGCTTAAAGTGTTAGATTTATTTTTTTTTTCTTGGTTCCAGATATTTTGGTTCATGATGCAATTGGTAGGAAATCCAGCCTGGTCATTACTAGGGATAGGGAGGATTTTTCCCAACAGGTGCTTTTGCTGGGACTGAGAAGTTAAAATGACATATAACTGTTGGAATTGCTTTCTTATTTCCTCCATTCCAGGAAGGCATAGTTGAAAATCTCTTTAAGTGGGCACGAGAGGCTGATCAGCCACTAAGGACCTACGCAACAGGGCTGTTGGGAGGAGCTATGGAAAACCAGGACATTGCTGCAAATTACAGGGATGAGAACTCACAATTGGTAATCATCTGTCAATCACTTCCCCTTTGTCTAGGGCAGTTAACTTTTGCCTTTTTTTAATTTTCATTTATAGGGAGCTCACAATCATGGGTTAAAATAGGGGTTTTGGAATGGTTGCAATAATTACTGTAAGAGTCAGTAGGTTTTCATCCTTTCCTGACTCTGTGTCTGCTGAGGTTGGGGCATTTGGCATGCTTCTTCTGTTGTACTAGTTGTGTTAAAAATGACAGTGGAAACCTAAGAAGTCAAATACTTTACTGTTTAATGAGACTCATATTCACAGTTTACTTAAAGAAAAATTTTCAGCAGCTTTACGTCTCTAACTGTTGCCTGTTGTGATTTACCCACTGGACAGGTGTTCTAAAGTGAAAGGTAAGTCAACATGGAGACAACTATGATGAAATCATGATGACTTCTCTTCTAAACCTTAGAAGTAAAAGCATGACCTTTGGTTTTGTGGAACTGCAATTTACCGAAGCTGCTAATTCAGAAGGGAATGTTGCCTTTATTCCAGGCTAGGCAGAGATGATGGAAGGAGGCTGCAAGCTGTTCTGTGGTTGTGTTAGCACCAATATAGCTCTTAGTGGCTTTCAAGCCACTTCCTTCTCATGCAGGAGACGAGGTGCTGTTATTTTAGGATGAAAGTAGCTGTAGCAGAAAGGATTTGAGATCTCATATTCACTTTGAAATCTGGGCAAATGTACATCACAGCACTTTATGTGTGGGGTGGATTGTATGATGATATCAAAAAATATGGCTGAGGCGAGTTGCATGATCAAAGCAAGAAGTGTCTCATATGTGCTGCTTTTCTGAAACAGGTGGCTCTGGTGCTCCGCCGGCTACGGGAGTTGCAGGTCACTGAAATGACCACAAAACAGGAAAACAAGCGTCCCAGTCCTCGGAAAGTGCCATCAGATCCCCTGCTGCCTCTCGATGAAGAGGCTGTGGATATGGATTATGGGGACATGACAGTAGATGGAGAGCAAGAGGAAGTTTCTGGTGATTTGGACATCTCCTTTCATCTTGATTCAAGTCACAAGACCAGTAGCAGAGTAAACTCCGCTACAAAGCTGGATGATGGGGGACTGAGGAAAAGCAAATCAGGGAAGCAGCATGAAAGAGATGGCTTCCGGAAGGCCAAGCAAAAGCTGGGCTTTTCCACCTCGGAACCAGAGCGGATGTTTGTTGAACTGTCCAACAGCAGCTGGTCAGAAATGTCCCCGTGGGTGATTGGCACTAATTACACACTGTACCCCTTGACTCCTGCCATAGAGCAGAGGCTGATTCTTCAGTACCTGACTCCCCTAGGGGAGTATCAAGAGGTGAGTATATGAAAGGAGGAGGAAGCACTCTGTGCTCCAGTTTTCCTGACAAAGCTGAGTGGTGTTGTGGGGAAAAGTCTGCAGGACTGTTACATCAATCTCTGGTGTTTTCTTACCGATTAGGATCGGTAGCTTTTCCCGAGTGGTTGATGACTTTCAAATTGATGAAGTCATTAGTCTGAGTGTTACTTGGTAGGTAATACTCAAACCCTGAACCCAGCAGGTGTGTATTTAGAGCATGGCACTGGGGATTTTATTCTCTGTTTCTGTTAAATTTGGTGATTGTTTACATGACACAGGGCAAGTCAGTTTGTTTGAAATGCAGACATTTTCCTGTTTCCTGTGGGGGCTGGCTGTAAAAGACTTCTGCAATTGAAAGTCTGAGGAAATAACTTGAAATCATAAATAAAGTTGTTTGTGTAACCTCTGCAGCACTGATGAGAAGTGTTAGGGAGGGCCCATGTTACACAGATGCTTTTGGGAGCTGTTGTTATTTACATGGATAAAGTACTGTGGTCATGTCAGATTTACCAAGGTGTGCTTCCATTTTTTATTTTTTTGAGTTTTTTAAGGTTGTTTAACTTAATTTGTAACAGAACAAAGCAACACAGTTTTGCTTTGTGATATACATTGTGTGTGCACATGTGTGCCTTGCTTCTGTGAGAGCCAGAAACCATTATCCCCCTAACACCCTGCATGCTGACTGGATTGCTTCATATGCCAGCAATAATAGGATATAAAAATAGGAACTACTAGCATAAAGCTGTTTCAAAGAATTATGCAAAGGGTTTTGGTTTGTTGCCCTGCTCTCCTGTTTTTTCTGTTCAGTTGTTGGGGAGTTGTCTTTGCACAGATGGAAGGTGGAACCCCTCTCCAGGGTGGGATCTGTGTGGACTTCCATAGCCGCACTTGAAGGAGAGTCTTAAGATTTCCGTGTGGCAGCTGCCATGCACCTTGCTGCAGTCAGCAGATGTATTACAAGAGGTCTGTTAACCTTTATTGCTTCCTATGGATGGAGCTGGTTACCACTGACCTCTCATAACAGGTATCTGCTAATAGGGGAAAACTGGGGGTTTGAGAGAGTATAAACCAAAACAGACCTTGTGTTTCCTATGAAACATTCAGCTACTGCCCCATTTTTGTTTTTCTCAGCTATTGCCAATCTTTATGCAACTGGGGTCGAGGGAGCTGATGATGTACTACATTGATTTGAAGCGAACCAATGACGTGCTGCTCACTTTTGAAGCCCTTAAGGTAAGTTACTTTCATAATACCTAAAATATCAAAAACATTGTAAAAACATTGGATATGTGGCTGCTACATGTCCAAGGCAAGTGCTCTCCTTCTTTCAGCCTGTGTCTTCTGGCATTCCCTGGGACTGGAATTGGCTTTCACTCAACTTGAATGTATTGCAGTTTTGGTTTTATAACTCAAAAGTATTTAAAATTGAAAAATGGGAAAGGGGGGAGGAGATTAAAATTTTTGTGGAGGAAAGTGCCATTAATTTCACCTGCCATCTGCCTCTCTGAAGATGATAAAAATTCCTGCTGCCCTTAGATGGCATTTCTGAGTTATTCCACCTCTGCCATCACAAGGGACATTTGTGAGGGGTTACAAGCATAAGCATCTTACTCCCAGAGGCCTCAGCATGACATTTCTGAGCTTAGTGTTTGAAAAACAGTTTTGTGTGAGTAGTCTTTGAGGTTACCTCCCCAAGGTACAAAGTCACACAAAATAAGCTTATTCAAGCCAAACCTGCAGTGCAGCAGCACAAGTTAAACTTTTCTTTGTGTTCTTTCTCTCTTTCATAGTAAATTCTCTGCCACTGATCCTCCAGTGTCATCTTCTTCTCTGTATCTTTGTCATTTGTCTGAGGATTTATTTCCAAGGAGCAGTATTCTTACAAAAGCTGCAGGTTACCTCAGTTCAGTTTGGAGTAAAGTGGGGTTTAGTAGAGTTTCCTCTTAAGATGTTGGTAATACAGAAAAGTAGTATGCAGTGCACTTCAGTGCAGCTGCAGGCTTCTGTTTAATTGCCTTCATACTTCATTTTGTAAAATTCCTCTTGTCAGCAATATGGCATAATCAGAGTGTGAATGGAAATTTAAATGGTTCTCAGTGATAATGGGAAGTAGGTGAATTTAAAAAAAGTAGGAAGACCTTAATGTGGCTTGCTGGATAATTTCTGAGTTGCTCTTCTATTCAAGGTGTGTGAAAGGAAGTGCTAGTGCCTTTTTTGCTTTTGTCATTGGGATAAATACTACATTCTAGGTTAAATATAATTAATGGGAGGAGGAAATGAGGTGGACAAAGCACGGAGCACTTGCTTTTTCTGCCATCTGTTTTTCTATGGGATGGAGGTGGAATTCGTGACAGTTTGAGGAATTACAGTCTGCTTTTATTCTTCCTTAGCATTTGGCATCATTGCTGCTGCACAACAAGTTTGCAACGGAGTTTGTTGCTCATGGAGGAGTGCAAAAGTTGCTGGAGATTCCTCGTCCTTCCATGGCAGCCACGGGGGTGTCCATGTGCTTGTATTATTTGTCGTACAATCAGGATGCCATGGAGAGGGTAAGAGTCATCCTTCTCCCATAACTGCAGTGATTCCGTCATTTCTTAGTGTTTCTACCTGTGTTCAAGCAGTGAGTAAGCATCTCCTAAGCTAAAAAGCAAATTTGTATGGATTACTTTGGTATGTGCAGATGCACTGGGAGCTGTATGAATAATAGTGTATTTGAGTGTTTTGTTTCAAAGTTGTGGATTGCAGTTCCTAGGGAATTAACTGAAGACCTTGTCAGCATTGTCTCAATGCTTCCATCACCCTTTACATCCTATTATTCCCTCTTTCCCTCAAAAACCTCCCAACAAAAACCTTCTCCATTCTCATTTGTCTTTCTTTTCCCATCTCTTCCAATGGATTACTATACTTGAAATTGTTCTCTGGATATCTGGAAGTGGTATGGAGAAGGACTCTAGAATTACACTAAGGCTGTGTTTTGCTCTGGGAATGGACCAATTGCTAGTCCTACACTGTGAGATCATAGCCTTTATTAGTCTCACAGGGTCTGGGATTTTTTAACTGGTCTGGAAATGGGAATTTTTCTTACAACAATTTTTGTTGTCAGGTCAAGCTGGGAATAACTGACGTTTGTTCTCTGTTTGCTTCTCAAAGAGCCCTCATTCTTCTTGGACAAATTCTCCTCAGCAATCTGTTTAAAGTCCTTCTCAAGAACGTTCTTTTGCTTTCTAGGTGTGTATGCACCCCCATAATGTGCTTTCAGATGTAGTGAACTATACCTTATGGTTAATGGAGTGCTCCCATGCCTCAGGCTGCTGCCATGCTACCATGTTCTTCTCCATTTGCTTCTCCTTCCGTGCTGTCCTGGAGCTCTTTGACAGGCACGATGGCCTTCGGCGTCTGGTTAACCTGGTAAGGGTTGTGGTTTTGTGCGGGGAGCAGGGCTTTAGTGTCAGGTTTTGCACCCTTTACAGTGCAACTGTGGAGAGTTCTGTTGTTTTGTTCCTGAGAGGAACAGTTCCTGAGAGGTGGGGTGAGTTTTATAAACAAAATTAATGCGGATCCCTTCATTTTTATTGGTTTAATTTTTATTGTTGTGATTATTGTCTAGAGAGTTGTGACCCTTTGAGAGCTTTTCGGTGCAATTCCTGGGTGAAGGAGCACTTACTCAAACAGTGGTGGCTTAGTGATAGTCCAGATGTTTCTCTCCACATACACATGATGTATTGCCATGCACCCTTTTGGATGTGGCTAAATCCAGCCTTGTTCCAGGAGAGGTACAACTGTGTGTGTGTACTGTGGTAACCACAGTACCTTACAGGCACAGGTTACACTGTTCATGTATAAATGCCTGATAATATTAGGCACAACATTGCCTCCAGACCTACACTGATGGAACTTCTGGATTTCTTTCTTCACAGATAATGGAGGAGAGGGAATATGGATTTACTATTTACCCACACAGATACCCTTTTCTGTTCAAACAGCCTTTGTCAGTTCACAGTGGGCTTGTGTGTCCTATACAGCAATGTCAGTGTGTTTGAGTTTAGAACAAGTGCAGCTGAGAGTTGTAGGTGTATTTTTTCCCTGAAGATTGAGCTGCTGAACCTTTTTTCCCCCACCCAACCTCTTTCTGAAGATAAGCACTCTGGAGATCTTAAACCTGGAGGACCAAGGAGCCCTGCTGAGTGATGATGAGATCTTTGCCAGTCGCCAGACTGGGAAACACACCTGCATGGCCTTGCGCCGGTACTTCGAGGCTCACCTGGCCATCAAGCTGGAGCAGGTGAAGCAGTCCCTGCAGCGCACTGAGGGGGGAATCCTGGTCCACCCACAGCCCCCCTACAAGGTGAGCAGCATATTGCAGGCTTTTAACATCCCTGTTGCATTTCTCAAGTGAACCCAAGCTGCAGAAATATGTGGGTGATCTCCAAAGCCTGTGGAATAACTAAGCCCTGTGCAATTTACAGGGGTATTTGTTGCTTGTACTATTTTCCTGTCTCATGGAATGAATTCTTCTAAATTTCAGAAAGGTTCCTCCTTGTCTGCTGGGGTTCCCTTTCCATCTCTCAGAAACTTAAAGGCGGCTATTTTTGATACTTATGGTGTTGTCTATGCTTTGAATCTCTAAAAGGATGAAATCTCTGTATGTAGAAAGGTGTATAATGTTGAAAAACTTGGAAATAAGTTTCATTTGATAACGATACATGAAATGTGTCTTTTGGATGCCATTGTTTTGAGAAATTACCTGGGAGACCCATATAGATCCATAGTGTTGGCCGTGATTTTTTTTCCTGGTTTGTTTTGTTTTTTTTAAACTGGATTTTGTGGTTCCTTGCTTTGTGGGAGCACATTCACTTGTGGTTTCTGGTTTAAATTTTGATTTTCTAGAAGTACTGAAGTAAGAAAAATATGAAGATGTTTTTACTTCTGCAAAAATCACTTATACACATTTCTTTAGTTATTGAAAATAAGCTGTTGCCTTCTTGTGTAATTAAAAGATATTGAAAGGCAAGCTTGTTAGGAATTTCTCTTTCTTCTGTGTGTTTTGTAGTCAGAACATAAAAACTGTAATTGAATATTTTTAGCAACTGTTCTTAAAGTATTAGCAGAAATATATTTTGACTGGTGGCTACTAGATTAGTAGCTTAAAAGCAGAGTAGAATTTTAATTTAGTGTAACTTTTCTTCTTAAATTGGCCTAAGCTTTCTAAAACTGTAAAGAAACTTAAAGGATATTATCCTTAAGCTTATTATAGTGACAGTTGCTGTATTCTTTTATAACTGGGGAATAAAACAGAATGTAAATACTTAATCTGCAAGAGACAGTGGCAGTCTAATCTTGTAGATGCAGTTTTCAGTTAAATCCCAGCAGTGGGGATTTGATGTGTAGGTTTGTAACCCTTGTGATCTAATGCTGTCCCTTCCTGCAGGCCTGTTCATATACTCATGAGCAGATCGTAGAGATGATGGAGTTCCTGATTGAGTACGGTCCAGCACAGCTCTTCTGGGAGCCAGCAGAGGTTTTTCTCAAACTGTCCTGTGTCCAACTCATGCTCCAGCTCATTTCAATCGCCTGCAACTGGAAGACGTACTATGCAAGGTGGGCTCTTTGCTCTGGGGCTGTATTTGAGTGCAGCAAGTTGTGGCTCTTGGGCAGGACATTTCTAGATTTTTTGTCCTGATAGCATTTAAAACAGGCACATACTGGTTAGTGCTGCTAGGGCCTGTGCTGTGGCTACACACCACTTAGGAAAGTTAACACTGGGGACTCTGAGATGGAGAGAGGGATGTCAGTAAATTTGTGAAGAGCCAAATGCCTCAGGTTTTGATTTGTGAGAAAGCAGCATCATAGTAGGGCTTAATCACTGTTCTGTGCTGCTTTCTATGTGTCTCAAAATTTGTTCACCTCTTTGTAAGAGAAATGCTAGGAATTGTTCCAAGTAGAGGGTGAAATCAAGACATATCTTAATCCTGGAATGAGGTGACCCAGGACTCCTTCCTCTTTATTTCTGCTGCCTACAGGAGTTCCTTGCCTAACTCATCTTGAAAGCCTTTGAAATCTGTTTTGCTTTGCAATTCCCTCCCTCCCTCCCTCTCTCTTAGGTTGCACTCTCCTGGGTAGTTTCTGTTCTCCTGTTTCTTACCTTATGCAGCTGTTTCCTGATTGCTACCTGGGTTAACTCCTACCTTTCCATACAGGCTTGCATACCTCCTCTTTCCTTGAAGTATTCTGCTCTCCCACCTCTTGCTAAACATCTCTTTTCATCTTCCACACATCTGTGTCTCTCAAACTGGAGCCTAAGTTGGTGCCTTTTTCCCTGTCACAATTGTCTGTTTCTCTGCTAAACAGTTTTCCTTGACTTCAGAAAAACTCCTTCCTAGTTGACTGTTGACAGAGTATTTTGGACAGCAGTGTTTCACAGCTAAGATGTAGAGTTAGATTAGATTTAGAAGCTTAATTTAGAATGCTTTTGTGGATAAGTCTTAACATTCTTATTTTTATAAACACAAAATTACAGTGGTTTTAGGAGCCAGTGGGCTGTGTGGGATAAATATTGGCAGACTGCAGGCAGTGGTGTGCATGTGAGCAACTGCCTTTTGTGGAGAACAGCTCTTTAAGGATGGAACATGCTAAACTGAAAAGACACCATCAAATAGAGCAGATGTGACTGATTTACTTCCATGTGTTGGAGTAGTTTGAATGCTATTCTGTGTTATTGAAACAACTCTGTACGTGCACCTCTAAGAAGTCCTTGTGTTGTCGGCTTCCAGGAATGACACAGTACGATATGCTTTGGATGTACTGGCCATCCTGACTGTTGTTCCTAAAATCCAGCTGCAGCTGGCAGAACCTGTGGATGTGTTAGATGAAGCTGGATCTACTGTTTCTACTGTTGGTAAGAACGTGGTCCTGATGACTTACATGTTTATCAGTTATCTTCTGCTATGTGGTTTTTGGCTGAGTGTTTGTCACATACAGTGAGAAAAGGGTTAAAATAGTCCATGTACTCAGAGTTACTGTCAAGGATGCAAATAAATGGGAGAGAGGACTGTGGTTAAAACTGTGTCACTGTGGTTGGGTTACAAATCTAGGGGCAGGTCTTTCTTTTGCACTTGTTTTCAAGAGCTCGTTAAATACAGGTGGAGGCAAATGTACTTTTGTAATAGGACTATTATGTTTCCTCAGCTTCCCAGAAATTTAGATCTCCTGGGGATATGGCATTTAAGAGTCTGGGAGAGGAACAATTATTGCAGTATGAGTTATGCTCTAACTGGCTACCTGCAGGTTCAGCATGTAAATGAGTGAGATGTGCCTGGATCAGATCCAAGGCTTGTGCATTAACTGGGACCTGACTTATTTTTTAAGAAAAAAAAAAGTGGGCAGAGAACTAGATACAGGCAAAAGACAATTTCTTTTGCACAAAACCCTTCTGTACACAAAATACCAATTGTATGAGGGTTTTGATCTTCTGAAGCAGACATGAAACTAACAGGTAGTCTGTCTGTGGGGAAAAAAAATAAACCCAAAGTTCAATTTTTGCCTGACTACTTTTGAAAGTTGTGATATGATTTTTTCCCCCCAGTGATGTGATCTCTTTCCTTCCTCTCTTTGTTCATTTTGTTATTGTTTGTATGAGAGAGCTGCTTTCTTCAGTTATAATCAGAGCATGCCTGTGCATCTTTGCTTTGGTCCAGGTCTCTGAGATTTTGTTCTCCTGGGCCATGCCTGATGGCCACTTCTGAAAGATTGTTTGACTCTTTACTTACTGATAATGATGTGGAGGAGGAGCAGTGCAGGAAAACATTTTGCCAAGGGAGGGAGAAGAGTATCTTAGGCTAGTTAGCAGAACTTTAGAAATGTACAGAATGAAGATAATTGCCTATTTTCTTCAAATTCTTTGGAAAACTCCCTTACTTGTCTGATCAACTGTGTAAGATACGTTTTAGAGTACTAAGGAAATGATTTCTTTCCCTTGCTAGGTATTAGTATCATCCTTGGAGTTGCTGAGGGCGAGTTTTTCATCCACGATGCCGAGATTCAGAAATCAGCCCTTCAGATCATCATCAATTGTGTATGTGGCCCAGATAACCGGATCTCCAGTATCGGGAAATTCATCTCTGGAACTCCTCGGCGAAAGCTCCCCCAGGCCCCCAAGAGCAGTGAGCACACCTTGGCCAAGATGTGGAACGTGGTGCAGTCCAACAACGGCATCAAAGTGCTGCTGTCATTGCTGTCTGTGAAGATGCCCATCACTGACGCCGACCAGATCCGGGCCTTGGCCTGCAAAGCCTTGGTGGGGCTGTCGCGCAGCAGCACCGTCCGGCAGATCATCAGCAAGCTGCCCCTCTTCAGCAGCTGTCAGATCCAGCAGCTGATGAAGGAGCCGGTGCTGCAGGACAAGCGCAGCGAGCACGTGAAGTTCTGCAAGTACGCGGCGGAGCTGATCGAGCGCGTCTCGGGGAAGCCCCTGCTCATCGGCACCGACGTCTCTCTGGCTCGGCTGCAGAAGGCAGATGTGGTGGCCCAGTCAAGGATCACGTTCCCTGAGAAGGAGCTGCTGCTGCTGATTCGGAACCATCTCATCTCTAAGGGCCTTGGAGAAACGGCGTCTGTCCTTACGAAAGAGGCTGACCTGCCCATGACTGCAGCATCTCACTCGTCTGCTTTCACCCCTGTTGCAGCTGCTGCCTCCCCGGTGACTCTGCCTCGCACTCCTCGCATAGCTAACGGCATCTCGGCCCGTTTGAGTAGCCACACTGCTGTAGGTTCCACTGCCACCTCTGTCCATGCTCAGGCAAGGCCGTCTGCATCCCAAGGTCCACCTGCCCTTCCAGGCCCTTCTTATGCCAGCAACTCTCCTCTGATTGGCAGGATTAGCTTTGTCAGGGAGAGGCCGTCTCCCTGCAACGGCAGGAAAATCAGAGTGTTGCGACAAAAATCGGACCATGGCGCCTACAGCCAGAGCCCAGCTATCAAAAAGCAGCTGGACAGACACCTTCCTTCCCCGCCCACGCTGGACAGTATAATCACAGAGTACCTTAGGGAGCAGCACGCCCGCTGCAAGAACCCTGTTGCCACCTGTCCCCCTTTCTCTCTCTTTACTCCCCACCAGTGTCCTGAGCCAAAACAGAGGCGCCAGGCGCCCACTAACTTTACCTCACGGCTGACCCGCAGGGCGGCCTTTCCGAAATACGGAGGGGTGGATGGTGGCTGCTTTGATAGACACCTAATATTTAGCAGGTAAGGAAGAGAAATGTTTTGTGATCCCCCTCAGGATGTACTCTGTGCCAAAAAACCTTACCTGGATTCAGGCTGTGCAGTTCCACAGTGGAGTATCCTTGGAGAGAGAAGTGTTTTAATTCACAGTGACAATGGGAGAGCCTTAAAAGGCAGTTTTAGAAGTTGTTCTGTTTGTCTTGTCCTTAGTACTGACCCTTAGTACATGAAGCACACTTGATTTTCAGTTCATGTTAATTCATTAGAAACACTGACTGCTGAAGCTCATAGCTCTTTACTCTCATTTTGAAGGTAAGTAACACGAGTTTTCCACAAGAGTGTAGCAAAGCCTAGAGAATGGTTGGCTGACAGATGCAGGACAGTGGGATGATTATTTTGCACTTGTAGCTCAATCTGCAGCACCACGAATTACCTTTTTTGTGGCCTTTCTTTCCTGAGGTTAAATTGTAAAGTTATGTAGAGTTTAAAAAATAAAGATGACACATTCATGAAAGCATCTTCACAGTGAAACCAGTGTCACCATGGGAACTTACAGTGCCAGGAGGTCGTTTGGCTGATGTGCTGTGACTTCTTGTGTTGTGTTTCAGAATGTTAGAAATTTTTTGCTAGCCACGTGTACTTATCCACATGATGGCATTGCAGGTTTTCCATCAATCCAACTTTGGAGATGGGCTCAGGTGCTTCAGCTTAATGACAGGCTTTAACAGAAGTAGTAAATAAGGCAAAACAAACCCTGAAATGTTGCCAGTGCTGTTGTAACTTACTCATTTGAGTGCTAGTATTACAATTGACACTTAGCTTGCTCTAGAAGAAAGCTGTAACTGGTACCTATGTGATTTTTAAGGACTGGGTTTAATATCACACTGACTTTCAGTTTTGCTTCTCTCTTTTGTGTGACTCCTGTATTTTTCCCTTTTCTAGGTTCCGTCCAATTTCTGTGTTCAGGGAAGCAAATGAGGATGAGAGTGGCTTTACCTGCTGTGCATTTTCTGCGAGAGAGCGATTCTTGATGCTGGGTACTTGCACGGGGCAGTTGAAACTCTATAATGTGTTCAGTGGGCAGGAGGAGGCCAGTTACAACTGCCATAACTCTGCCATCACGCACCTTGAGCCATCCAGGGTAAGGAATCACAGACCTGTTCTGATTTTTAAAAATTGTCACTGCCTGAGCCCTGGTATGTTTTGGGCCCATCTGGATATGTACAATCCAAAATGCACCTACTGGCTGGCCTGCAATGCCTGTCATTAAAGTACTTGTGATAGTTGTATACCCTCTCTCTTGTGAGTTCTACAATTTTTCATTTTTTCCCAAGATGATAGAGAAGATACAGTTGCTCTGTGCCTTCATAAATAATTAATATTTATGTCTGGAAGTGGAAACATGCTTAAACTGACTACGTATTTAAGATAAGCATGAGATAATATATCAGAGGTTATATATCATCCCTTTGCTGGAGAAAGAAATCTTTTGGGGGATGATTCTAGGAAGAAGTAAAAGAAAACAGATTTATAAGCAGAATGAACTCCACTCATAGGCCATCAAAATTCAGGCATGGATTGTCCTGATTTTATCTGCTGTTATCATAGATTGTTCCCACTGTTAATGTGTAATATTCTTCTTCATTTGCCAAGGGACAAATGCAACACATTATACACAGTGTTAGATACCGAGACTTCATCCCCATAGGAGTAGTTTATTAAGCAGAAAGTTCCTACATTCATCTTGTATGTGTAAGTTAAATAAGTGCAGGTAAAATGATAATCTCTGTTTTCCCTTCTTCTTCCTCCACTACAATCTGGAAATCCAGGATGGATCTTTATTGCTGACATCTGCTACATGGAGCCAACCTCTGTCTGCATTGTGGGGAATGAAGTCTGTCTTTGATATGAAGTAGGTATACTCTGGTTCAACCGGAGATGTGCTGTATTTAGAAGAACCATTTGATACAGGAAGAAACTCTGAAAAACAGAATAGCACAGATCCCACAATGTCTGTTGTGAAAAGTAAAATGTTCTCCCTTTCCTGTGTTGGTATTTTCTCTATTTTATTTGTTACACATGGAGTAAATTTTAACTAAATTCTAACTACCTGAAGTCATGTTTAATGCAAGAGAGATGAGTAAAATCACTGTTGTTCCTGAAGGCCAATAAATTTATCTGTATTTTTATTCTCGTGTTTGTAAATTAACAATTTAGCCAGTTCAGAATTTGAGTAGCATGGTGATTTGCATGGTGAAATCTTCAGGCCTGGACACAAGCTATTTCAGACTTGGATAAAGATACTTAAAATCTATTTCAGTATTTACAATTGTTCCTTCTCACAAAAAAGATGGGTGGAAGGCTCTCAGTTTTTAAAAGGTTTGACTGTTGTAAGCAACTGTTTTGGTGTGACCTGTGTGTGGTCAGCTAGAGGCCATTCTTCAGAGGAAAGATTTAATGTGCTTCAGGTCTGCATGTGTGTTTTGATGTTTTAATTGCTTCCTCCTCTAAACAGTGTTGTGTTTATGGCAGACCCTGTTGGTGACAAGTCTGTGAATTTGCAACTTGTATTTTTGTCACTGGTCTGCTGTGAAGGCTGTATCTGTAATAGAGATTTCCTGCAATGCTATGGGGCATTTCAGCATTGTTTTTTCCGTGGTCAGTGGAAGGGAGAGTGTTTTCTACTTGTTTAGTTTTATCTGCTGTTGAAACCTGTGCTGGAGGTCGTTGGGGTTCTGTTTGGTTCAGGCAGAATCTGCAGTTCCTTGACTTTTTTACTGACTCTGTCTCCAGGCATTCCTTCCCTGATGACCACTATGTGGAGTTCAGCAAGCACTCTCAGGACAGGGTCATTGGCACAAAGGGAGACATTGCACATGTAAGTACAAGGAAAGCTGATGGTTGTGAAGCTGTGACAGGATTATAATTCTCCATGGGCTGTTTATTAACTGATGTGGGTGCTGTGATGCTCAGTGTAACTGGTGAGCCGAGAAACTTCAGAGGACAGCTTTGAAAGTGTCAAATAATTTCTCCATGTCTGAAGGTATAAACTTGACCTTCCCAGCCAGCTGTAGCACAAGCAGTGTACATGTTTTGTTTCTGTGGTAAATATTCAGGGCAGTTGTCGAATTTGCTTTGTTTTGTTCATTGGAGAGAGATCTTGCAGGATTTTTTTTTTCCCCTCTGAAGTTTCTCTCTTTTCCTTATTTTTCAATAATAGTAATAATAAGGTTCCATGGTAAACAGTAGCTCAGTCAACAGCTGTGGAAATGACTTATTAGAAGTGTCTTCCTTTTGCCCTCCCCATATTTATAGCTAGTTTTTGGGTAATTTAATTTTACCACTATATTTTCAGAGAATGCTGCAGATTGGACAGGTGCAGGCTGCAGAGGGCCTCTGCTTCTTCTCAGTGCTAATTTGAATTGTTACAGGCACTGTCTGTCAGAGTATTTGTATAAAAAATTGTCATTAGATATGACTTAGTCAAATTGTTTATGGTTTTACATATTACTCTGATTTGTTTAAGTAAACTTTCCATTCCTGCCCAATTTTTAACTTGGATTTAGCTGGAAGTCTGATGAGTTTGTGTATTATGCTTATCTGGTAAACAGATTTGTTTTCCAGTTCTAGAAAATATTTTCCTCTGTAAGTTTGAAGAAGAGATTTTCTCTGAAGGATGTTACAGAACAAATTTATCTGAGGAAATAATCATAAACCCTTTTACTATAGCCCTTTTTATATTCCAACAGTTTTTGTGCCAAAGCTCAGAAAGTTGCCTTTCTGTATAGATGCCAGGGATTTTAACTCCTTTACTAAAATTTTTGGCTTTTTTCCCCCTCACTGTGTGCTTTGGAGTTTTAATGTTTGTAAATACCATCTGCTCTGAAAGCAGTTCCTTTTCTGAGACAGTTTCTAGCTAAGTGGTACCTTGTGACTGCAGCTTTCCAGCCCACTCTTCATAGCAGGGTTAGTTTCTTTGGAATTCATCCTGATTGTAGTGAGATGTATCAGTGAACCTGCAGTAATCCAAGTACTGGCCAAAACTTGGTTCCAGCTGTGAAAAACTATTACAGAGCTGGTAGGAAGGGTGATTTATGGAATGCTCTCACTTGAAATGGAGAAGTGAAATGGGAAGTGGGGTGATTCTGGAAGCAATCTAGAAGGGGAAACATGGGATGGTCTTAGTCACAGGTATATTTCAAATTGTGACTAATCTTTCTTTTTCTTTTTAATCTAAAAGATCTATGATATTCAGACTGGCAACAAGCTATTGACTCTGTTTAACCCAGATCTTGCCAACAACTACAAGAAGAACTGTGCCACCTTTAACCCCACTGATGACCTTGTCCTAAATGATGGTGTCCTCTGGGATGTCAGATCAGCACAAGCCATCCACAAGTTTGACAAATTCAACATGACTATCAGTGGTGTTTTCCATCCCAATGGGCTGGAGGTCATAGTCAACACTGAAATTGTATCCTTTGGCCACTGTGGTAACTAATGTGCTGGGATATGAAGAATTCATATGGATAAAGAAGTAGCTGTAGAAGATTTATTAATAGTCTGTGTTACATGTTATTGTGGGGTAACAGGAGTTTTCATCTGTGAATCGGGCCTGTCAGACAGGTAGCTTATTTAAATCTAGATTCTGCCTCTGATATAGCCTAGAGGAAATACTTAAAGAGAGAGAAAGAGAGATTTTCTATTCTGGTGTACTCCATGGTACCTCTGCTCTCTTCCCATCCCTTGCCAAGATCAACCTTGAAGCTGCTGTAGTAACCTCTCATGAGAGGGAATGGCATTTTGAGTAAGAGCTTTTTCATTTTGAACATATAGAAGGGAATTGTAGTGCTAGAATCCAACCCTAGTTTCATCATATTTACAAGAGAGTGGCAATGGCAATCAGTGTTGAAAAGGATTTGGGAACTTTCAACTTTTGTTGCTCCTTAGCCTGTGTTTTCCCAGTGGGATCTCCGAACTTTCCATTTGTTACACACAGTACCTGCACTGGATCAGTGCCGTGTGGTCTTCAATTATACTGGCACAGTGATGTATGGAGGTAGGACTTCTCAGCCTTTTGTCACTCTCCTTGGTAAACTCTTGTTTAAGTAGGTGCTTGTTCAGTGACATTGGAAGCTTCAGAGAGTCTGGCTGGTGTAACTCCAGGCCCTACTGGCATGTGTGAACTGGATTTTTTCCAGGGTGTTCATGCTCCGTGTATTGCTGACAAAGACAGTTTTCTGTAGCATCAGCAACATCACAACTAATTTGTGAGATTAAAAAGCAACCTATTGTATAATGGCAGATCTGATGATGCTTGAGAAAATAATTTTATCCTTTGTATTAAGTTTTGATGATCTGTGTTATCAATAAAGGCAGCTCTGGAAGAGCAGATGTTAAATGGGTCTTGCCAAGCTACTAGATATAAAGAAAATTCATGTCAGGGTCTGATTTGATCTTAATTAATGATAGTGACAAATGGAGGGCAGATTGTGGAATAATCTTGTCTTGTATCAGCTATGTTGCAGGCAGATGATGAAGATGACCTTCTGGAGGAGAGAATGAGAAGTCCCTTTGGCTCTTCTTTCAGGACATTTAATGCAACTGATTATAAACCTATAGGTAAGAGAGAAGCAAATAGCTTGGTCTGGAGGTTTGAAAGTTTATTACAAGTTCTGCTTAGTAACATTCACTTCTCTCCTTTGTGTGTATGAGAAAACAAACTGCCACAGCCTGATCTGATTGAAGCATGAGAGTTGGGTTTAACACTCAGATTATTTCAAATATCTTGTCTATTCAGTGTGTGATTGCCTTACTTCCTACTGTTCAGCAGTTCTGGCTTTATCTTCCTTTCTTCTTTCCAAGTGAGGCATAATCTGAGGTAGTAGGACATTTGGCCAGGATGGCATTGGTCTCATTGCAGAAAGAGCCCTTGTTTTAGCTCTTGGAGCCAAGCTAATTATTGCTGTGGACATAAACAAATGTGGCTTTTGCTATTGAAAGGAGACACAGGTCACAACTCAGTCCCTGCATTGTCACCTATTCTGAAAGATGATCTGTTGTTTACTGTACTTAGGGAAGCCAATAAATGTATTCTCAAGGGAGGAGGCAGTGTGCTGAGCAGTTGAAGAGCTGTTTTTACGATGGTCTCCAGCATTTCTATTCTTTATTACAGTTTAAATTAGTTATGAATGTTTGTTACAGTTTAACTTCAGCTGCTGTTTCGCATCCCAAGACTGTATTATCTGCTTTTAGACATATATTTTTTCCAGTGAGCATTAAGTAACCTGAAGTTATCCACTGAGTTTGTTCTGTGATGTTTTCCAGCCACCATAGATGTAAAGCGGAATATCTTTGACTTGTGCACAGACAGCAAGGACTGCTATCTGGCTGTCATTGAGGTAAAGCAGATAAGAATAAAACTCTGGGCTCTGTAGCTGTGGTTTCAGTGCAGTGCTTGTTGTTTAATTTTTGGAGTTCCTGCTGTTAAATTCATGTCCTAAGCAATGGTGGTGTTTTGATGATGGTATAAAGACCCTGGTACTTTTTTGTTCTCCACCCACTGCAGTCTTGTTTTGCTGCTTCTCATTCATTTAGTTTCCAAACACGTTTGCTTCTCTTCTTCAAACTCTTCTCACTTTAAATATGCAGATGTTTTCCTTCTCATGTGCATGAAGAGAAAAGCATTTTTATAGCAATAATTTCCTATTACTACAAATTAAAATATGCACTGTACCAAATAACTGGGAAATGCAGTCTTTCTGAGGCTTCTCATGGAGAATTTCTGTGAATCACTCTTACTGTTCCCTTACACTTGCCTTCCTAGTAAAATCCCAGAAGCTAGGGGTTTGAAGCAAAAATTACTGAGTGGAACTTCTGGTTTGTTATGGATTCAGTTCTTTTCCCCAGAATTTGTTGTCAGGACTCAATTTCTTGAAACCTGTCAGTTCATGCAGTGACTCATTTAAAATCCTGTCGACTTCATACTCTGTGAACCACTGATCCTTACAGACCAAAAAAGCGAGTCAAGAATTTGTAGCAGGGCAAACTTCACGTTTAACTACTGAAGTTGGAGATGGCAAGGCGGTGAGACGAAGAAAATTTTCTTTTGTGGGAGTCATTGGAAATGTTACTTCAGGGAATGTGGTTGCTGGGGTGTCACTGCTGTCTTCTGGAACTCCCTCTGTATGTCAGCTTATAGCATCTTTCAGTGCATGTGGTTCTGTGATAGGACAGGGAGGCAGATCTGCAAGTGTGCAGTTAGTGAGAACTTAACCCAAAGCATGTTAAGGATCCAGTAAAGGTTTTTTTAATTCCACTAGTAAGACTGTAACTTGTGGATGACAGAGGCAGAAAGATACTTACGTCACTTCTGGGCTGATCCTTAAACCCAGAAATACTCATTTTCAGTGCTGATTGTACTGCTGTTAGTAAATGGGAGAGAGGGATTTTGGAAGTGTGATTGAGATGAGATGTAGCATTGAATATGAAAGCTGAGGTTAATTCCTGGGACTAACTGCTGTGTGGGCATCTCCTCTCCAGAATCAAGGCAGCATGGATGCCATGAACATGGATACAGTTTGCAGGCTGTACGAAGTGGGCCGGCAGCGCCTGGCAGAAGATGAAGAGGATGAAGNAGGACTGTAGGTTTGCACTGGGATGTGTTGATTTTCCTTCTCAGATCAGCCCTTTGATCTCTGGCAACTTGACAAAAGAGCTAAGAACTGCAGTTAGTGCCGCTCAGGGTGTAGCTGGTAGTATACACAGTAGCACAGAATGGTTACTACAGTACAGTGAGAAGGAAAATTTGTAGCTTTTTGGTGTCAGGTGTTTTTTGCCTTTTTTATCTTTTGAAAGGCAAGGACCTTACGCTTCTGTTCCCTAAAGATTTTAAATGCATTATCCTTTGCTCTTTGGTGTCTGAATTCTAGTAAATCATACATTTGTATCTCCTGTGAGAAAAGCTTCACCTTTTTCCAGAGAATGCCACAGAAGGCAATAATTTGGG
>VYZS01037158.1:7338-20612 GCA_013400695.1 Neodrepanis coruscans
TTTGCTGTCTTCAGTAGTCATTTGTAAAAAAACACTTTGTCTATCCATGCTGCTATTTCTTCTTCAGGGAAAGGGGGCCACCCACCTTAGGTATGTAGTACTATATGAACTTATAGTATGTGGTGTTGATAGGGATTGATGATTACAGGAGAGATAGATGATAGATAGATAGATACTGATACATACTTATGGGAAAAAGATGTACAAGTTAGAATAACATACATTTTTTCTTTTAATAATTTGTTAAATACACTGAGAATTAAAAAACAGAAATTGGTATTAGGTGAATATATGGAGAAAATGATGAGACAATGACAGATGCAAAGAAAAATAAGAACATAAAAAATAACGTTTTTAATTGAAAAATATGCTTGCTATTGGCCTATCTCAATATTAAAATACTTTTTGGTGGATATAGAGAGACAGAATCTTTCTACAAATTACTGTAAACAAAAAGTTTATAACACATTTGCTCCAGTTTTGCCAATTAAATACTGGTATTTCAGAGATTTCCTTCTCCAAATTAGATGTCCATTCCAATAACAAATATGAAGAAATATCCTTTCAGTGCAGAATGGAAAGATAAAAGATATTCTCAGCTACTATGATATTACTGTGATGACAAATGTTTAATTCTGGGGAACTACATTGTATGTGAAGAATCATGTGAAGAACTCTAGAAAATCAATTAACAGGTAAGATCCTTTCTGCAGGTAAGATCCTTCCAACGTGAGATAGTCCTTAGAGACTGCATCACTGGTAAAAGATGGGAAATCCTTAAAGCAATAATAATGCATATGAAGCTGCTTTGCAATGGTCTCTGGCTACATGAACCCACCCCTATTAAAGCCTCCTAATATATTTAAGTTATTGTTTTCAGCAACCTTTAAATGAATAATTGCCTTGTGACACAAACCTACTTAGCAAATTGTGTAGCATCCTGCATATCAGTTCAACATGGTCCCCATTGTGTGCTTAGTCTCATCAAGGACTCTCTCACCTTTCACCACAGTTGCTTTGGGATAATGAAAGAACATCATAAACACAGTTTCCTGGAGGCAGAGATAAGGATGCTGGAAAAGTGTTAACATGATGGATACATAGTACATGAGATCATGCTGGTGATTGTTTTCTTCAGATAACAAATACCACTCAGGAGTCAGACACAAACTGAACTTCGACCTTAACACCTGACATTAGCAGACTGGCAATGTACACAATGGTGCTGAAAGTAAGAACATCAACGAAATTTATCTGCACTGTAGTTGGAATTTTATAAAATATTAAAATGCCACAAAATCTTTCCCACAGTTATAAAATGTTAATCACATGATATTTTCCACAAGATGAAAAGCAAAAAGCTCAGAGGATAGCATTTGTGTCATAAGTTTTGCACTTGAGATTCTGTTTTGGCAAGAATGCCAAAAACTTAAAGTTTGTAATTATAAGATACCCTGTACCCAATATGAAAGGTACCACAGAAGAAAGTCAGGTGTAAACCACGAGAAAGTTTTGCACATTTTGGCCACATACCTCATTTTGGGAATTAAGTACCAACAAATGCAGGACTTGAGAACAAGTTCCAATGTTAGACAATGTGAAGTGGTAACCCTGCCCCTAAATGTATTGTGCTTCCTGCTACATAATCTGCACTTGCCCATCTTGTGTAATTAAGTAGATGGCAATAGAACTGTCACCTTCTTGGTGTACAGAGAAAATAAGTCTCATGTCTTGAACGTGATATTTTTGTATTCTGTAGAGCTACAGACTGTGGGGAGCTACTTTGTTAGTAAGAAGAAAGTTTCAGGAACTACTCTGGAGCTGCTGTCTGGGACTGTAATTCTTCCCTTGACATCCTTTTTTCTCAGTAACCTCGTCTCTCTTAGTGTCTGCATTTTTTACCTTGATAGTCTCCTCTTTATTTGTTTTCCAATTTATTCACTTTGTCTATGAGAATAATCTTTAGCTCTATAGAGTCTACAGAATTTAAGAGCCCAGGCAAAACTAATTGGAAAGGTAATATACTGTGCTCAGAAGTGGAGACATCACACATAAATTACCAGATGCCTGTGAGCTTGTGCCGTTCTCAGTCACTATTTCTTTTGCACTTCTGTAATTGCTGCTGGGGAATGTATGTAAAGCTGGCAAGGCAGAGGTAATTTACAAATAACTCTGCACAAACATGGAAATCCTCTGATATGAAAGATCACATAGGTCATTGTTTCAATATTTTTCTGACAATATTATTCCTAAACATTTTGCAAACAGTGAAACCTTAAGCAATTATGGAATAAGAAACTATTCAGCTAAAAATTCTGAACTGTTTTCCTGATAATGTTGGTTGCTTTTCTATTAAAAGAAAAATTTTCATAGTTTTATTTGAGAAATGGAGATTAAAAGCATACAAGGTTGGCAGACAGTAGCCATGGTAGCAAACTTAGCAAATATAATTGAATCCACCCTTGACTTAGTCTCTTTGTTAATATTAGTTTTGCATTTGTAAAGGCTTTATAAAGGGTCAAGAAATTATTGAAAACTGCTACAGACATGATAATCAAAACAATCGTCAATCAAAATCCAATTGTCTGATAAATTATTAATAGAATCTTCAGTGTGAAATCAGGATTTATTAATGAATTATCTGTGAACAACAGAAATGGACAACATTTGTTAGCCATAAATATGAAAACTCGGGCAATCCCACAGGTATATGCTGTGCATATTACTGTGAAGCAGGTTCTAGGTCATTTGTGGACTTAGAGTAATTCTCACCCTCAAGTTATCAATGTATAAGCATCTATTTTGCAAAGGGAATGGTTAATTCAGAAAGACCAGCAACTGCAATCTCTTAGCTTGATCAGAGAGGTAGAATTAATTGTGATTGAAGTCATCCCAGCTGTAGTGGGGTTAAAATTACAGTGTGGTTGTTTGTTTTTTTCTTCTTGAAAGAAAAGGGAAAATGGTAGAGATAGGTGCTTTCTTTCCAAGGATCTTGAAAAATGGTTTAATTTGGTCTCTACAGAGTAAATGTCACTTTTTTACATCTTTGAAAGAATACTTGCTTAAAAAATATGTGGTTAAGGTATTTCCTGTTAAGAGAACTATACTGTTATTGGGGGTGGATATTTTAATTTATTTAAATCAGACATACCTTCCTGAAGATATTTATAGTCTTCTGTTGTTGAGAAATAATCAAATATGTACCTCTGTACAAATCAGTGGTGATCCAAATATTAGGATATCAGAAAAACAATGTAATGATGAGACTTCTTTTCTATTTTATGTCCTTAGTATTTGTGCACTAATTGGACTCCACGGGTTATTATCCAGGAGGAAGCTGTGTGAATAAGTTTGTGTGGCTGTTATGAGTACATGTGCTCAATCTGTGAACTGGAAGGGACAGTGCAGAGCCATGTTGAGGCTGTTGCTGTCCACTGAACAGTTATGTCATAATTACATATTTGTAGTTTCTTCAGTTTGAAACTGTCTCAGTGTTCATCCTGTTTGAAGTACAGCTACTGAGTGTAATACAAATACCAAAAAAGAAAAATAGGGCTGGATGATGCTGAGTTTTCTACTAGTTTTTACCTGCCTATAAAATTAGTTGGTTGATGTTGGATTGACTGAAAAAATAAACATCAGTGTTTAAGCATTGTTGCTTTACTTGTCAGAATTGGCTGTTTTTTTTTATTTTGGATACTACTCAATATATTTTGGATGACCCTGCAATACAAAAAGTATTAACTTTAATCCCAAAGTTAAAAGGATAACATTGACATTGAGGCATTCACACCAGGAAGTAAAGCTTCAGGAGTAAACCATATTTGCATCTTCTGTGTTATATCACAAACAGGGAAAACTATTCCAAGACAAGAAAAAAAATTTCTATTTACATAAAAAAATCAAATTTTGATACTGTAAGTTTGCTTGTGTTGCATTGTACATCTACTAAAACCCAGAGCTTTGCATTTATTAAGGGAGTATGTTAGAAATACTTATTTTACTAACTATTAAACTTTAGGAGTAACTTTAGAATCAGAAATGCATATTTCTTTTGGGTACAGAGCTGACCACTTTATTATTTTTCCTTCAGCAGNGGTACAGAGCTGACCACTTCTATTATTTTTCCTTCAGCAGTAAGATAGGGAGAATTTAGTCCAGCGTCTGAGTTCTTTTTTATATTTACACAGATCTTCTCATAATTGGTCTTGATACACTGTGACTTGAATTAGAAATATCCATACAATTCATTGCTTTTTCTGTTCTTACTTACATGGATAGAAAAGTTGTGATGCTGTAAGTAGTTGATTATTGGTTTTGATGTAATTGTCCTGTGAGTGTTTCTCTGCCAAATTCAAGAGGAATTATCTTCATTTTTGGTGTTAGAGCTGTTATGGTATCTTCAACTGAATGAACTTTCATTATAAGCTTCTTTATGAAACCAAACCATCTGAGAGAAAGATAAACTCATTATTTAATGCTCTATAATTTAGAGGTTAGGGCATTCGGCTGGGATGAAGGTGCAAGTTTAAGCCATTACCCTGAGTGAATCAATGTGATCAGGGATCACTTTCAAATATCTTTCAAACTGACTGAGAGCAAATTGGAGGCAAGAGCTCAGACCAGTACATTTCACTTGCATTGTAACATCTACTTGTAAAATAGAAACCTCAGCTTTTTGTTAGAAAAAGGACCATTCTATTTTGAGGAAACTTCTGTGCAGTTGCTTTTTCACTTCACCACAACGCATAAAGGCCTCAGAAACTGGACAGTCACCATGCAATGGCATTGTCATCTCTCTGTCCAGTCTAGTACATATTCATTTAAGTTGTAGTTATCTGGAGATAAGCACATTTGCCAAAACAATTGAACTGTTTGCTCATGTTCTTTCATCAGTTCTTCATTTCATGTCCTTACTGGGCCTGCTAATGACTAGAGGAATCAGTTTTCTAGCTGTCAGCACTAGAAGAAACAGAATTTTTCTTTTATTGAACTTCCTGCTCTAGTATACAAAGTATATGAACAGTTAAATTGAAATGGCTTTTCTTAGATGCCTGTTCAGTTCCACCTATTCTATGCACTTATGCTATTTCCAGTGCAGTGCTCTCATGCAAACCTGTCGTGGTTTTACCACTAAAAATAGTGATTCTGACAAGAGATGTCCGAGAGAAGCCACAGACTCACCCCAAAAAGAAAGAAAACACACAAATATCACAGTTTATTTCACATACACCGAAAACCCAACAATAAAGTGCAAAAAACCAGACAAATTAAGCTTTCCCAGGGCCCGTGTTGGGGTGAGAATGCTCCGGAGTAGTGCTGGTCTCTTTCTTGGGCTCCCGAAGAGACGCCGGGATAATTAGAGAAGGCCCGCGACCGATCTGAGGACCTACAGCAGCGCGAGCCTCCGCTTGGCTTTCGGGCTGCCGCTGCGGAAATCACTGAATCCATCCACCATGTGGACGCCGGTCTCGGTGCGATGGCGAGGAGCGATGCTACCCCAANTCCCCGCCCCTGCCCGTCGGACCCCACACAGTAGGAAAAAAGACCAGATTTACTTTCATTTTCACCCCACAACAAAACCAGTTCGAGAAACTCCTAGCTCTGGATTACCTCTCAGGTTATTACTGAACTAAACTTTCTATTCTAGTGTTACCATATTCATTCTTCTTAAAACACTGTATAGTTGAGTTTTCCTCTGTAGTCCTTACTGGTTTCAGTATAATAACTTGGAAGATGGAGTCTTCTCCGCAGGCATTAACATTTCTCCAAGTTGAATGGAAGAAGAAAGGATGTATGTCTGTAGTCATTTAATGCTTTCTCTGTTAAAAGTAGATATACACATGAAGAGAAAATTTTATGATGGTGCGACTACAGAATATTTGCAGGAAAACAAAGAAGAAAAAGATACGTTTATTAGCACCCATTAAGTCTCAAATGAATCTTGTAAAATAAATATATTTTTGAAAATATGATGCTGTAGTTGGCATCATGCCATTGAAATTCTGTGTAGTTGTTCCACCATGTGCTTTTTAGGGGTCTAGGCACTGTAAGCAGAACTGTTCTCTCAAAGGGAAGAGAAGGAATGAAAAAGGTCAGCAGAAGTTCAGAATAGGTGAGAAGTACCTGAGGGAGGTTTGGAATTACTTTTGAGGACAGCAACCTGTCAGAGGATTTGTCTCTTTTATGCTTGTTACTCTCATGTCATATGTTGCTCTCATATTGTGCCCCTCTTATACTGATGGACACCAAAAGACCTATGAGAACGTTTCCTTGTCATCTTCTGCTTCTAACATTCCAACATGGAGGCTTGAACTAGGACAAGAAGAGCTTGCTCCTGCCCAGGCTGCAGAGGAAATTTCTGCCAGGGAAGTAGGTAGAGGACACTTCTGTGGAGCAGGGCTGTTGGCATGATAATGGAGAAGTGAGCGTTTCTCTTCCTGCTTTTGGAAATGCCCACCTATCCTGGCCATAATAACACAGTCCTTCACCTTTCAGCTGCAGCAGCAGAAGGGAAAACAAAAAACCAGCACAAGGCATAGCAATTGTTTCCTTTCCCTTTTTACACAGGCATGTCAGTTAGTATAGCTGTATTTACTCTGCTTTTGACATGGTCTGCCTCTGAAATCATGGAGCACAATGGTAACTTGAGCAAGATGTCCATGGAGAAAAAAACTCCTTGTACTCTCACAGTATTTGGGTAATAAGGAAAAGTTTTAAGCCTCGTGATACCTCATCAAAAAGCCAAGGAAAACAAAAGAGTATGCAACAGTTATGTTTATTTAGCAGTCATGTTAATCAAGTTTTACTGATTCCTTAGATACTGCTAAAATTATCAAAATTTAGTAATTGTTACCTATTAGTTGATAGCTGAAAGTACTTTCACCAGTCAGAAATAGTATCTCTAATTATCTCATGTCAAATTACCATCTGCTGCACTCATAGGAAAACCAGAAAGCCTTATTATCAACTGCAACTTGACTTACTGAGTGTAAAGCAAACCAGACTAAAGTATCCACAGACTGTTGTCTTTGTTTGTTTGTTTGTTTTTTTGTTGTAGGTTTGTTTTTTTGTTCTGGGGGGAGGAGAAGGGTTTTTTTGTTTGTTTGTTTGTTTTTCATTATTATTTATTTATTTTATTGTTTTTCTCACCTCTCTATCTTTTCTGCTGACACCATGACACTAGTCAGTGGGTATTCATCATGATGAAATGAAACTGCTAGGCCTCAGTTCTCATTGCTTTGAAAAATACTGTAAGATGTTTTGTTGAAAATAAGAAGTTAGCTGACATTTGCAAGTGAAAAGCTACTTTCATTAAACCTTTTCTCTCTAATTTAAGACCTCTTCACTAATAAATGAAGGTGGCAGGAAATATGTCTGTGTATTAGAGTACTATGGGGTGCACTTGGAAAGTGACACAGATGAAAAATTGTTCCTCTACTAAAATATTGATTTTGTTCATGATCAAAACTTAAAGAACAGGATATGTAAGCATAAATGTGTCTGATTTTGAACAACAGTAAATGTTGGGTTTAATACTCCAATAATTATATGCATTACAGAAAACAGAAAGAAGGTGATGGGGAAGATAGGAAAAAATACAGATTGCTTTTTGAAGACGAAAAAAATAGGAAGAAAGCCTTGTAGTCCTTGAAATACATTTATGCACAGATTTGTAAAATAAGCTAAACATCTGCTACAAGTGAACCATCTCGAGTAAATGAGGTGTTGCTGTGACAAAAGTGTACTTTCAAGTCATTGGAAGTAACTTGACTGAAGTAAACAAACCAACAGGTTTTAAATACCAGAGAGAACAGTTTATTATAAAACTTGTGATCGTATAGCAGCATTTTAAAACTGTATGGGCTGCAGTTCTTCAGCAAACAATATGTTTGGTTTTAGAAGAACACTGTTCAGACCCTCTATCAGGCCTTGTTACACTGAAATGCAAATAAATTCTCAATGGATACCTATTTATGAGGCTATTTTATCTGTGTTCCTAGAGGTTCTTAGAGCAAAACTTTAAGAGGATTATCTCTTTTCCTTTGAATAAGCTGCTGTCTTAAGGGGGAGAATCAATAATTAGTTTACATGTTGTTCAGAGTCCCCCAATTAAGCTTCCAATATTTGCTGAATTTCAAAAATGAACTTTTTTTAAAGAATGCTTTGAGAAAAAGGTTTGTAACTTGAAAGTACAAGGTAATCATTTGGGGTTGGGTTTGGTTTTTGGTTTTGTGCATGTGACCTTTATTGAAAGGTATGCATTCAACATATACCCCTTAGGTTGTCCCTAAGTCACTTGACCTGACCTCGCCCCATTTCCACTCTCAACAAGACCCTCTCAAAGCACAAATAAATTTAAATCAATTAAAAATGGAGGAACGCCACACACTACTTACATTAAGATATTGTTAACTCACAATTGGTATTAATTTTAAATTAAATGCTCAGTATCAGCAGCCTAAATCATTCAGTCTCATTCAGATGATAAACTGTGTATGGAAGCATAAGGTAAAAGACTGGGCAGGACAGATAATGGAAAGAAATTACAGAGTAAGAACATTTTGAGTTGGATATCTACCGTTGGAGCAAGGGAATCATGGTTCTGGCAATTGAGCTTGCTCTCGTTATGCAATTACAGCCACATGGTGCATTGAGTCACTGTTGTAGGTCCTAAAAGAAACCCAGCTATATCTAGCATGGTGCTGCATCCAGACTGATAGTCCCTGACCCTATCTTCCCTAACCTAGCAGGTTTAGTTAATTTGCCAGCTGTGACTGTGCTCCTTTCAATCCCAGAGCTGCTCCAGCACAGTCAAGTTTTATTAAGGAAGATTTTGCCCAAGAAGTGTTATTGAGAGTTAAATTGTGCTTAAACCTCTACTGTAAATCACCTGAATGCTATCCAATTGTGCTTAATTTTATTGGAATTAATAAAGTATTCGAAAGGTTACACTTGGTAATACTTAGGGTTCCATATGGTCTCTGTGTTTGCATGGGATGACATAGATTCCGTATTTTCAGATTCAGATTTTCAGATTCTCCATGTCTTTAGTATCATAAGACCTCATCTGATAAGTCATACTTCAACTTGTTAAAAAAAAAAGCAAAACCCAGTATTTACTGAGACCCTCTTTATCACCTTTCCTAGATTTTCATTTGGGAGAGTTGTGTAGGAATGTCACAAGATCTCACATATTCGTATTTTAAATATGTGGCTCTACAAGTATTGTAATAAGATAGGGAGTATCTATACTTCTTATCCTTTTTGCAAGTGGAATTGCAACTGATGTTCATCCTATTAATCTGCTTTTTATTATATAGGTATTAAGGAAACCAATCTCTTGGACCATTGTGTCTTAAATAAAAATTTTGAAAGAATTATATGAGATATGTTGTTGGATCCTGGGATAAGATAACGATGAAGGAGAATACCACCACGTTACCCCAAAGTTAGTCATATTATCCTGGCTAATGCTGTAGTAAGCCCACTTACTGTCAATAAAGAAAATAGGAGTGAGCACATTCTGTTCAACTGAAATCCTTGTGGTTGTCCCTGTCGTAATGGATGAACCATAAATGGTTTACCTTGCCATGCCAGCTATGGAAGTGCTCCTACACTGCATTTTCTCCTTGATTAGCATTTGAGAAATGGAGTATTCTGAAGAATTACTTTTTAATACAGAATAAAGGATGGGAATGCCTTTCAAATACTGAGGGAACTGGGTATATAAATTGAGATATGAAGATTACTCCTTTTCATGAAGGACAACAGGATCCCTCAGGAGCTAATTCTGGGTGGCAACGAAGTACTCAAAAGCTGGGTTTATCTAAGGAAGAGGAAATGAGACCTGCTTAAAAATTATATCATGAAAATGCACAGAGTGCAAGCAATATAAAAGTTCACATCTGATGAACTGTCCATCCCCCAGATGGCCTGGACTGCTGTGCATCACACCTAGCTTGATCCTCCTAGGATTCTAGGAAAAGGAAGGCAGACCCTTGACTCATTACAGAATCTCAGCAAAAGTTTTGTTTATACATGTGTTTTCCAAAGGAACTGCCTAATGTTTCTAGGTGACAAAAATGTGGTCTGCACTTCGTTTTGTTTCACTTTTGCAGAGGTTTTTTATATTTCTTTTTAATTGGGCTTCAGTTTTGCCATGTCTTGTGATACTTAAAACAAGGTATCATGCTTATGTGCAAATGAAGGCTAGGAGTTTGGAAAAGTTCTGTAATCACAAAGAGTGAGTGAAAGCATGTATATGTTTTCCAGGTGTGGAGTGATGATGGGAAACAAAAGTTGTTTAAGGCAGCAGTAGATGCTCTGTAAGAGAAGGCTATACAATAACACAGGAGAGGTTTTGGAGATGGCAGTTTAAGCCTGTGAGACAAAGCATGTCTTTGTCCAAAGTGCTGATATATTTATGGAGATCTGCTTGCTAGTGTCAAGCTGCATTCTGCTGATCCCCGTGATTTATGGAAAAAGAGAGTGTGTGTCATTCCCACTTCTTGATGAGTAATTTTTAATTTTGTGTGTATGTGACTATTATTTCTCTCTGAAGCTCTAGAAACAGACTGCACTGCAAATAAAACAGTTGTATTCATAGCAAAATAAAATTCTAGTTTTGGTTTGTGTAACATTGACATCCTGAACATTACAAATTGACCACTAAGCATAAAGAGTTAGCAATCAAAAAATTCCAATCGATCAAACAGAAAAAAATTACCTAAACAAACACCCAAAAATAAGGCTCTCCATAGTATTAGCTAAAAAAAATCCTGTGGGATATGATGGATACTTCATATCTGCCTTGGAGATGACTGTTCATGTTGAAGAGGAGGACATGGCCCTTCATTCTTTAAGTCCAGAAATTTCTAAGTGCCAGGGTTTGTTTATTTTGTCTTCAGTACTGGAAGTACAAAAGATTGAGCTGTATATTCCAAGTAGCTGTTAATGCTAAAACTTAACAGCTAATGGTCAGTTTTTCTTTACTTCACCTTTCTTCCTTCAAAAGCCAGAGACTTCAGATCTCTAGTCACAGAAACAAAATCTAGATCAGAATTTGGGACCCTGCATTTGACAGCTGTAGGCATAACTGCAGGCTTGACATGTTATTCAATAAGCTTTATTGTCACAAAATAGTTTCTATTTGGTTTAAGTTAATAGCAGTTTACCAAACTGTGCATTAGCAAACTGTTTTGGTTGTCTGGAGATTTTGTTTATTTGATGGACTTTCCTGTGTTTTACTTCCATCTTTCTATAAGGAACAGAAGACTGACCTTTCAACATAATTCAAAAAAAAATACTAATTGTGTATGTGACAAATTTTGGTATGTCTTCATGTGATTTAAAAGTGCAAGCTTTAGTTCTAATAAACATTTCTGGTGATTGAATAAATGTGAATTCCTGATTCCTTGCAGAATGTGCTGCAACTGTGGCATGAAGATGAAAAGGTATGACTTTGTCAAAGCCTGCAATGATGGAGATCCTCTTAATAGATTTCTTTCTTCTGTTAAAAAGAAAACATTTTGGAATAGGAAGGGGGAAAAGAAAGTATTGGCCTAGGCTGATAATAGCAGGTGTAAAAATAGACTAATAAGGGAAGAGTAGTTATTTTATGGAAGGGTCTACATAACCATGATTTGGTAGTTTTAACAGGTTGTCAGAAATATATTAGGGAAGAAATGTGACTTGAATTAGACTACCTAGAAGAAGTATGTCTCACATTTAGAAATTAAACTGTCAAAGGTAATTAGGTGACTTAGTTTTCAGTAAGTATGTCTTGTTAACAATATAGAACACACTGGCTGTTGACTTTCTTGGTGATAGATGTTTGCTTATGACTAGATGAGAGAAATATTTATAGCACAATGAAGTAATAAAATCTATTTGAATAGACTACCTATTTATTGAAATAAATTAATATAAAAGTACTCTGAAAATTATCTGCAACAGTTTTTCACAAAAAATACGTCCATGACTAGTCTCTATGGCAAGTGTAACAGAGTTTGTTTATGAGCTTGTTTGCTAGAGTAGTTCTGCCAGTAAGTTGGGAAATGAACCGAGCTTGACTTCTATAACTTGCAGTTGTAGGAGGCAGGGTGGGTGGATGCTTTTTGTTTTAATTCAGTTATGGTTGACTTATGTCTGTTCTCAAATAAACCATGTAGGTCTTGCATTGTTAATTCAAAACAAAATATAGCATTAATGAATAACAACTGTCTGAACCAGTTCTGTTCTATGTAAAGATGTATCCAGCTTTTCAGTTCACCTGTTTGCCAAAGTTACACATATAACCATTTTAAACACACTTTGGTAGGAGTTGCTGCCTTCACATTCCATATTGTTCCAGAAAAATGAAATAAATATAGCAGAGAAAACTGTTTGCATAATTTCAATTTAGGTCCCAGAGTAGTTTTTGAATTTGTACAGTGTACTGCATGTAATACCTGCAAAGAAACTGAAATGATTAACAGATGATCAAGAGAAAGGCGTCAAATAATTATTATGTCTGATGCCCAGTATGATGTGCGTCAAGCCACCTTGCCTTGCCAGTTTTGCTTGTACTCGAGTAGCCACCTTTGATACCTACCTGCTGTAAAGAAATTCTCTTAGTAATGCACTTTCTGTTCCAAGTGAAAAGAAAAGCCATATGTGTGTATGTGAAGTTTGCAAGAATGGCTAGAAATGAGTTAATGACCTTTGTAAATATCTAGTCAGAAAGCCAGATTTCATGATGAAGGATGTCTTGAAAAGGAATTGGGGCAGGATGAATATCTAACCTTGTAAGCAACTGCCAAAGTGTCCTGTATTTTCTGCTAATAATCGTTCATGGTAGAAATGGTCCATCTAATCTAAGGCTACTACCTACTAAGGAAAAGACTGAAGTAGTATTCTTGCTGGGGTCTGTCTTGCATGGATTTTAGACCCTTTTAGACATAAATACCAACATTGCACCATGTAGTCAAACATATTAATGAAAACTGCTCATCACACCTGTCACTTGATTCTTTCAAACCTGATTCCTTTGCTGTCTACAGCAAGTACAGCACTACTATAACAATAATTCAAACACATACCTTCTCCTTCTAGATAACTCATAGAATGGTTTGCATTTGAAGGGACCTTGACCATCACTTAGCTTCAACCCCCTGCCATGGGCAGGGAACTTTTTGCTAGAGCAGGTTACTCAGAGCCCCATCCTGCCTGGTCTTGAATGCTTCTGAGTATGAGGAGTCCACAACCTCTTGGGGCAACCTGTTCCAGTACCT
>VYZS01037183.1:2540-16582 GCA_013400695.1 Neodrepanis coruscans
CTAGGTGGGATAGGTGAGTGTAAAAATATCAGTAAGGCAAACCCAAGAGTAACTACATGATTGAGTATGCAGCTGGAAGTAGCTGTATTTATAAACAGAACCTTGAAAACCACAGTTCTCGTTACACCAATTACATTGGAAATGAATTTTGTGCTTTGCCACAGGAGACTGAGCCGAGGAGAGAAAGTGAAGCAGGTGTGACGGAGTGATTTTTCCTAACCATGGGTAAGACAAGATTCCTGGAGTTGCTTTATAAGAGGAGGCTCCTTGTCACCAAGGAATTAATGGACTTGCAAAAACATCTGGCTAATGATGGCATCCATGCTATGGGAGGAAAATGAGACCGAGGACAATACAACATGACAATACCTACTTTCTTCTTTCTTCCCTTTTCTTCTAGTCTGTCTGCCCTACTAGACTTGATCACTGCTTTTAAAGTGTTTTTTTCCTGGAGGGGAGGACCTTCCAGGCCTCTGACCCTTGCTATATGACTGGGCTCCCAGCCCAACCCAGCCCAGCCCAGACCTAGCCCTTTACACTTTTCTCAGCCAACTGTATCTTGCAAAGCAGCCACACACATTCAATCTTATTTCCTCCCCAGCCTCAGTAACACAAGTTATGCAAGCCTTCCATTAATCACATTTTAGCTATGTGGGAGAGAACTCAGCAGCCCTCACAGTCACCAACTATGTAACTCTGTTCTCACCTAGTCAACGTAATACTCCTACGCTGCTGCATACATAAAAATAAGATACCACGAGAAAACAGAGAACATAGGCCACTCATCTTTAGTAACAGTTGTGTCTCTTATGATCCAGTATGGATTAGCTCTATCTTTTCCCTGCTGTCCCGCATGCCTGTAATATAATTAACTCACTACTAAGAATCTACAGGCAAATACCTGTGTTGGTTTTCTTTCCTCCAAATGAAAGTCAGAGAAGCAATCAACTACAGCATGCAACTCCCCACCCTTCTCCAAGTTGCCTGCCTCTTTCCAAAATATGAGTCAAGTTTATTCATAATAATGCCTGAGACTACGAAACCCGTGATTCGCCAACAGCGTCTAAATCCTAAATAAAGTGTCAACACCCCTCTGCCTGAGATTAAAAGCCTCACATCTCTTAACTGAAAATTTAGCCTGGTATGTTCCATCACAAGCACTGTCCTTCCACAACCACTCTTATCATGTCCAGTATTCAAGTTACTTCACCCTGCAGCACTGCAATAGGTCTTTATACGTTCAATGCAAATAAGATTCACTATCATTTTTTAATTATATGATCCATTTCTATTCAACTCCTAAAAACCTGTAATATTGTGAACACCACCCTTGTTGAAGGGCAGTTGCAGGGAGAACACTGATCGGGAAAGGAAAATTGTTGCCATGTTGATACAACTATAAAAAAAGGTAATGATTTAATCAAGAGTCTCATTATTAAATACCACCTGCATTAAATGCCAATATGTCTTTAATAATTCTTTCCAGCTTCCAAACTGGATCATTCACATTTGGCAAATCTTGGCTCTATCACTGTAAACACACAGATTTCAAATTAACAGCTAACAACTGCAGCAAGACTGGGAGCAGGATATCTCAATCTACAAATTCAGAGATGAATTTCTGTTTTCAATTGCAGGTGAAAGAACCAGGTGAGAAAACACCGGTCAACTACATGCAGGGACTGAGTTTATGTATGTCAATGCTGCAACACAGAAGGAAGGAAGCACTGACCTCCGTACAAGTTGTTGCCACTGCTTGCTTTCTAAAGACACACACTTTTATTTATTTCAGCATTTCACAGTTTTCAAATGTCTGGGTTAAAGTCTCAGGAGTAGAACTGAAGATCACTCCAGTTTTTAAGAGTCTGAGCACTCCTACCTTCTCCTTGCTTTCTTCTGGATCATAGAACATCTCAAGTTGGAAGGGATGACTATGAGTTTTGTCAAGATTCTCCTTGAACTCTGACAGGTTTGGTGTCCTGACCACTTCCATGGAGGTCTTGTTCCAGTGACCAACTACCCTCTCAGTGAAGAGCCTTTTCTGAATGTCTCATTACAGCTCATAAAAGAAAATTCACACAGGTCCCACATGCACTGTTTGCCAAAGACAACAATTACTTTTCAACACCAACCACTAAAGAAAACTGATGAAACAAATGGAAAAAAAAGAAAACCCCTAAAAACAACAAAAACCAAACCCCCACTTTTAAGGTTCTCCTCCTTGTACTGAAAAACTAACATTCAAGTTGTTGCAAAACGTTCAGGCCAATATGACTCATTCACTCACAGAAACTACACTGCTAAAAATAAGCAGTGATCTACAGGAATATAAATGCTTTTTAATGCCACATACTTTGTCATCGTGGCTAAGAGTTTGCATCACTGCCTTAAAGGATAAGCTTTGCATCTGGAGACATTAAAATAGTAGGTAACAAGATAATTCAGAGAAAGAGAAGTTGCATGCAAGGTTCCAGTAATATAACAGATTCCATTTATACACACCAGATGAACTAGATACCATTTCCTCCTGCCAGGAAGATGATTACGGAGACATCCCCCTCATCTCATTCATCACAGAAGATTGCAAAGTGAGTTTAATGCTGTCACTTGCACATCAGTTCAGGCACGCTGAATTTGCTTATTCTGGAACAAAAAGGCTTACAGAAAAGAACTAGGAGCTCACAAGAAACTTAAGACGGCTTTTGTGAAATAAGTAGTGAAGAAGATGCCCATGACACCCCAGGGAAAACTCAGAAAGACTTTGGGCCATGTGTCTTCATTAAGCCTGAACACCATCTGCATGCAAGGCAACAGATGCCACACAATTAAGTGCATCACCCAGACTTTTTTGGTCAGTTTAGTAGGTGGTGAGTTTAATTATTCCATCTAATGCTCCACAATCACATTACGTATCATTAAACAGAAAAATCTCAGCAGTATTAAAAATCATTTCAGTGGATGTTTAGCCAGGTACCTACAAAAACCACACAAAAGAATAACTTCAACTTTATCCCCGCTTGAATTTGCATGAATGTTCACTGGGAACGAAGGGTTAATTTGTGCAACTGCAAAAAAAAGTGGTTGGCTGGTCAGGTGAGCAATCTACTGCAAAGTAACTACCCAGAACTGTCAGCATGTGGCTAGTGTTACAAGGGAAAAAGATTTATTTTGCAAAAACTGAATGCTAAGAGAAAGCAAAATTATGAGAAGCCAGAAAAAAAGAAAGGAGCGGGGTTCTTTCTTATTTAATGTGCTGTCATTGCCCTGAGGAGCCCTGCTTATATGGTATTTGCTCCATTGGACATGCAGCTTCACTGGACTCTCCCTGGTTGAGGACCAACCAAGCCCAGCATTAACATAAGCCTTAACATTATCCTACTACCCCAGCCAGTATGAAACGAAGTTATACTCTACTGGCTTAAAAAAAAAAAAAAAAAAAGAAGAAGAAGAAAAAATCCCCATTATTACAGACTTCATGACCTTCTGCAAAGAAATGTTTTGGGTCAAAGGGAGGTCACACTGTTAAGCGCAAATATAAATGCCAGTGCTGCTCTTCCATGCCAAAAGAAGGAACCTATAACACCATGTACTAGTAAATTAATAAATGCCGCCCTGATTTTGGAAAGGCAAACTTGTGTTTCTACAGACATAGATAGTCACATAGCTCCCACATAAGGTAACACCTTAAGATGAAACTGATTCCTTTTTACCATTCTGGAAAATACACAACAGGTAAAAGCAGAAGTCAAGGGATCCCCCATCTAAAAACGGGAAGCCCAGGTCCCAGCACTGATGAGAGAGCACACAGGTCAGGAACAGCGGGCACCTACGAACTGCAGGCATTGCACACACCAGCTTCTGCCTCCTTGGCAATGGGGGTCTGTGAGCATCACAGGAACCTGCAAGCCTTTCCAAGGCAGCTTTGCAGTACTGCCAGGTGTTAAAACCAGGCTGGGTACCAAAACATCCTTTTGCCTTAGAAAAAAATAATAATTAAAAAATCAATTATAAACTCAGAGCCATTCTTATCTGTGAATCTGTGTTTCCTCTGACTGGTGGACCCATCCTTTACTTAATCTTTAAACAGCTGTCAACACTTTGGTTCTTGTTTAACCAGTTATTTGTTTGGGCTTCTGATTTCTTGAAATACAACACAAAAAAACCCCAAGGCATAAGGACCACCAGGAAGACAACAGACAGAAACTTCTTGTTCCACACAAAACAAGTAAGCCAGAACAGATCAAGGTGTATGTCAGGCTGCATCACTACTAGTGTTCACTGTTAATTTTGATTTGGACTCATTAGACTCAGGGATACATGGAAGCATCACTCTTGCTCAAGCAGTTGCTTTCATGGTAGTAGGAGTACAAGTTCTCTGAGAAACACAGACAAAAAACCCCACCCACACTGTTAGCATGGGCAACAGGCTAATGGAAGAGAACTCCAAGTAGTCAGTTTTACAAGCTTTTTGAGTCTTAGCATCTATTTTCATTGGAGCCTGAATTCAAAGGGCAGCATGAATTCTTTCATTTAGGGGACAAGACTACATGCCTAAATAACCCTCTGTGGTTCTAATACATGCATTGGAGGAAAAACAAAAGAAATTAGCATGTGACAACTCAATACAAGACAGACCTAGTATACTGTATTTGTTAACCAAACACCTGCATTGTTGCCATACATGTGACAGGAGCTGTCATCAAGGGGATGAAAATAACAAGTGAGAAAATGCCCTTTCTCCATTAGAAGCATGGACCTCACGTGAAGTTGTGGAATGGTTTTGCAGGAAGGCTGAAACTGCAACAGTGGATGGGACAGCTTACACCTGACTTCCACAGGGCTGTCAACACACAATCCTTCACCACCTCCAGCACTCAGTCATATTACTGCCACAACATCTCACTAGCAGAACAGTGTCTCTTCTCCTACAGGTCATTTCACTAATACTTAAAGCTTTTTACTTTTATAAGGGTGAGTTTGGAACTTAAATTTTGGGTGAAGAAACAAAAAATTCTTGCTAAGTCTGCGTATTCAAACTAGGACAAAGAATTTTATTTTATTATTTAGCAGGTCGTACAACCTCTCCTCTTGACAACTTCTATCTGAACTCTGAGAGAGGGTGGAGGGAGGAAGTCAAACCTTTTGTTTTCTGCATGCTGCATCATACTCCAGAGTATCTGTTGGCTATTTATCTATAGAGACATACCTCAATGAATGTCAAAGACTAATAAATATTAAATTAGGGTGGTTTGCTTGCTTAAGCTTTGGCACTGTACTTAGTTACTGAGTCAAATCTCCATGAGCTGTTCAGCTTGCCAGTGCTATTTCTTCTGCAAAAGCACTGGTAGGTCAGCAGAAAAAGTTCATTAGGTAGACAACAACATCCAAATTTTCCAGCCTGAAGTAGCAACAGAAATTTGTACAGAAAAAATTCACATCTTTGTAACATTCTTTAAAGAAAGAAAACCCCAGAAATGTTTTGCTCCATGATAAAGCTCCATGACAATGTTGTAGCAACATTAGATCTACAAGAATTGAAGTTTACTCTTTTTTTTGGTCACTATTACTGAACAGATGCTTGGAAGAGTTACTCTTGCACAAAATGCCTAATGGGAGAGAAGTAAAAAGAGCGTGCAACTGTAGGAAACACTGCTACTGAAGAAAAACCTGCTCTAAAAGCCTCTCCATGTGATCAGTCTCACTTTGTTATTACATACAGACACAAAACAAGGCTGATTAAAAAACTAAAATCTAGCTGATCAGACAAACTTCCTTGTTTAAAGAAAAGCAAAACAACTTGGTGCTGAGTGGATCACGAGAAGTCTAAATACAGACTGCCAGTGAGTTGAAAGGGTAAATATTGTAATTTCTAAAAGCAAATGCAATTTCTAGGAGTAAGATAAAAAAAAATCCAACCAAAACAAGCCCAACCCACGTTAAAATTTAAACATCTCAGGGCCATAAAACATAGTGTACTAAATTTTTAATTTAAAGTGGGCAGATTCATTAGGAAAGCCTGACAGTGGTCTCATCTGACTCTGTGTGTCTGAGCATAGTGGAAAAGATGAAACCAGAAAGCAGAGCACTCTGTGCCCAGATACAGTATCTTTTGAGCTTGCCACACAAGTATCTAGAATAAAAATTCCAGTTATGTCTCAGACTGTTGATAAACAGCCTCACTTTTCAGTTTCCCTTCTTTCCCAAACAAATTCCCAAGTAGTTCTCAATATGTGCTTCCAATTAACACTTCCATTTCTGCAGCATATTCACTTGTGCTGCTTTCTATTACCTATTATTCTGTCATGATTCAAAGTTCAACCTAACAATCCCGTCTCAAAAAAAAAAAAAAAATCCTAATACTGACTTAACTTTACATCAGCTGCAAAGACTCCACATCTTCCAGTTGATGAGAAGTTTCCCTTGACAGCATAAGGACTCATTTTGATTTTAAAATTACTTATTTCTTCCTTCTGTCGAGAGCAAGAAAAGGGGAAAAGCTGCAAGTAAAGCAGGGAAGATCAGGCAAAATTAGTTGAAAATCTTGTGTTCTATCTCTCAGATTAAGACTTAACCTACTGGTCTTCAGAGTTGATTCTTACATTACTAAAAAGTGCTTTTTAAATTTTTTGAAATATTTTTATTTCAGCTGCAGGAGAGCCCAGCTCAGGTTGTGCCTCACAAACTCGCCAAGAGTGTCACATACTCTCTTTGTTACTTTACTGCAGAGACAAAGGCAGGAAATGTCCATGAGACTCATCCAACTCCATCCAGCCCACAGACATACAGCTGCAGCAAGGTCTGTCACCAGCAATCACACTTAGCTTCGCATGATGGATAGAGAGAGAGATACCGAATCTTTTGGCGGCTTCAGGAGGAGCTGGGCAAGATGTATCTACCCAAGAAATACTTTGTCCAATATGAAGCCTCTTCCCGTATCCCTCTTGCCTTGAATGAAATACAACTGCTGTGTCTACGCTGTAACAACGTTCAGTTGAACAGGACACCCAGTTTGCTTCACCAACTCTACCTGCCTAGTGAGGAAGGAGCAAGGACAGCATCACCCTCAGACTGCCTAATATTACTACCTGGGGTACTTTATGTACTGATGTAATCCTTCAGCCTCAAAGTACTGTGATCAAACTTCATTCTGGGTGACCATTAAATATGTTGCAATCAGGAGAAAAGAGATAAGGATTTATTTCTGCAACTTCCAATCCCTCCGCAAAAGCCTCATACAATCAAATTGCTTCAATCCAACTGATGCTGAACTTATCACCCACTATTAACCTTACAAGAGAGCAGAGACTCCCATCCCCCTACCCTTTTTATGCCTGCCAGCAAGAAGACAGATTTATTTCTTTAGGATTAGTATTTTGCTATTGGAATGACTGGATATACCAGTACTGTTGCAACAAATCAGCATAAACCATAATCTCATTACAAAGCTATGGGACAGATTAATCCACTGAAAAATCCAGTTTGTTCCAAGACAAGCTTTTCTCTAGCTGCAAATACACAGAGACAGCATCCCAGTGAGTCTTCAAAAAAAACCTGTTTGACCTACTGCAGGGAAGAGAAAATATTTTAAATAAGCAGTAAGTGGAATTTTGGTGTCACTGCCACTGATGGTAAATGCTCTGCTGACTTTAGCAGTCTCACAGTTTGAACCTTGGCATCTTGGCTTTCTTTGTGTTCGTAAGAAAACCAGTGACAAAAAAAAGAGTAGTAACAACACAGATTTCATTGAGCTTTGTTTGTGTTTATTTCAAGCCTTCAGAACAAACATCCAAGAATGAGAAACCTTACTTTTTATGAATTCAAGCCAAACAAGTCAAAACACATCTTTCAACACAGACTGCTCTCCACTCCCACACAGGGGGAAAAAAACCAGTACAACAACATCTTAACATTCACATTCCAAAACACAGTAACTTTCTGCTGCTATCATGATCACTCTTCTTATTAACATGAGGATCATCAGATATAACTGCAGATTTACTGTCTCCTCATGACAGATTTAGCTCTAAGATCGATCCAACAAAACAGTCAAGCACCATGGTTACTTACAAACCACCTAGAAAATCACAGCAATTCTATTATCTGATACCCTGAAACATGTTGAATAGTGCCAACTATTTATCATGGTATCTTATATTTGAAGGGAAAAAAATTGGAAAAAAATGTTAGATTCACTCAATTCATTAAAAACTGAAATGGAAAAAAACTTTCTGGTTTTGAAGTCACCCAAGACCATAAATCTGAAGGGTTAAGAATAATAGCAAGGCATGATGAGTCTTAACTACACTTAAAATGTCCACAGAATAGAAATACTGAGGAAAAAGCTAAATAACTTCTTTGAATGCAACAGAGGCTCCAACCTAGTTTTTGTCACCACAGAGAGGGAGAAAAAGGAATTATGTTGGTCCCATGTTTAGTTTATTTTCCACTTCAAATTCTCATGACCAAAGTCAAGGAAAAAAAAAACTAGAATATTTATCTGCCCTCTGCAATTAAGGCACCAGGCCTGGAAATGAGGAATCCAAAGAGTAGCTTTCATAAGCAGTCTGATAGGTACAGATAAAGAGAACAGCACTACCTGACCAAAAGAAAAACACAGCAGTAACGAGACCTTTGAGCAGCTTGCTGCCATCCGGATCAGCTCCTTTCAATGCTTCATTAAGAGAGCTGAGGTTTTCTTTCATTAGAGGCAGGAATTCCTCATACTAGAGAGCTCCTGCTCAGACGTGTCTATAAATATTGTGAGGTCCACTGGAGGATACACGTCCAAGTGCCTGTTTAGCATCAGGTGCCCAGCCTTAAAAGGTGGGAGGTCAGCATTTAGCATTGCTACGTGCTGTTTCTGACTTCCTATTTATTTCCAAGCACAGATACAGAGAGGTTGTTTTAGTTGCTCAAACTTGAGGTGGCTGTTCACCTGAAATGCACAAGTCCTCTCTCACCATGTGCAGTTCTTGGGAGTCTGGTCAGGGAAGGCTGGCTAAAGCTCCCCAGATTCGGGATGCGCATAAAGAAAATTTTTACCCTGCCAACCTCATGGATTTAAGAGCTAGAATTTGATTCTAGATTGTCCTGGCAGACAGAAGAACAGCCTATTCATTCAGACTTTTCCTGGGCACAGCATGAGAGCTGAGGAGCTCCCATTGACAGTTATTTATAATTAGATGATATTTTAAAATAGTATGCAAGTAAACATGCTCTGTCCTCTCATTATATATCCCCAGTTCTGAAGAGACACTATGCCACTTTGTGCTGCACAGCAGTCATCCCTGTTTGAACTTGGGGCATCTTGGATAAGCTCCCAATTAAAAATAAAGTAGCCCAAATGCAGGAGCTGCTCAAGCATAGTTTTCTTTAGCTTTGAGAGAACTCGTCATTACAATTTAATTTGTCTCTCATTTTTCTTGCACCCTCTGTTAAGGATGGAATAAAAAACAGCTGGAAATGAACAAAAGTTCAGCTCTGCTCTGAAGTGGGGTTGCCATTTGGCTGCTTGCCCAGTGGCCTGACCCACCTCTCTGTGCTCTCACAAACCAAGCAGGTACTAATGGATTGTGCACAGAGAACCCACTCGTTGGAGCTGCCATTGCCCCCGCATTTTAGCTATGTCCATCCTACCTGCTCTGCAAAACCTGGAAAAATTCAAAGTATCACTAATAAGCAGGTAAAGGCTTCTTCAAATACAGGTTGACTGCATACACAGACGGAAGTTTTGGATGCTCAACACTAATCAGGCACAGGTTTGGTTTGGTTACGTTCTGAAACAGTAAGAATATGTGACTAATATGGGAACAGTAACAAGAAGAATGCAACCAAAGCTGCCCCGACATCTTTTCTGATCAAGAACAGTCTTAATCCTGAATGCAATTTATTTTCATTTTTTTCAGAGAAATCTGCACTTAAATTGTAAGGTATAAAAAGAATGGCCTTGTTTTTAATAAAATGTAAGGGGCAAGTGAATAATCTCTCTTAACAGCTCTTTGATAGTATTTGTATAATCTTAAGAAAGCACAAAAAAAACCCCAAATCCCCTTCTGTGAATCGAAAAGCTTCTATTGGTAAGCAGCATGCAGAACACACAGTGAATTAAAAAAAGACCATCATGCCTCACTTTCCCCTTGAGGGCACATTTATTTTTGCCCACAGGCAATTTGGTCTTAAGATACTTCGTTGAACACTGACAGGAATCTAAATTATATTTGACATTCCCACCCATAAGACATGCAACAGAATCATCTCTTCCATCTTTTCCTACATTCAGCTGCAGTGCTATTGCAGCTTTGCTCCTTGTCTACAGCCACATCCTGGGTCAGGGGGCTGCAGTAACATGGGTGTACAATTAGTCATATTTTGTATTTTCGTATAGAACCCTATCCCCTCTCTGAGTCACACACGTGCCAGTGCTTTCTGTATTTTCCTGCTATGAGTTTCCTGCTTCACATTCAGAGACAGAAAAAAATAGTCTGACCATAATGAAATTACATAAATGCTACTCAGATAAGATCTCAGATTTTACTCTACGAGTGTGGTTATGGCCCCTTCAAAGAAGAAGCACGGCATTTTGACCTTTGAATAAATAGAAACCTTAACAAAACTGTTAAGAAAAAAGCAGAAATAATTAAATGGTTTGGAAGCCAGTCTTTCAGCAGGGATATACACCTAAGATTCTCCTGGCAGCTCATCACATCATATAACAAAGAGACAAGGATTACTATTATTCTTACAAATACACACAATCCCCACTCTTTCTCATAAGTTGAGCAAACAGTCAGCCCTGGCTGAGAAAAAGGAGTACTGCATGCACAGCCTACCAATTCACTTTTCAGTCCTGTCAGCAAAACTCCCTTCACTGAAGTTAAACAAAACAGCAGGTCAACACCAATGTGTAAGACTCCACAGGAGAAGAGTCTATGTTACCTACACTCATATAAACTACCTCTCTGCAGCGAAGCTCAGAACACCTGTCTCCTTCCAACAGCAATGAGCTGCAGTTCCAATTTCTGGTCTCAGTGACCAGAAACATTGAAGTCTCTAGAACTGCCTGAAATAACTTTCCCTGACTGCTTTCTCACTCCTGGTATCACATACACAACTATCCCTCCTGGAACACTCATAGCCAGACATCATAGTGCTCTCTGATACAAGAAATACCCCAATTTCCTCCAAGTCAAGGGGAAAAAAGAGGGCAAAGAGCAAAACACAGAGGGATGGGGAAGCAAGTCTGCACAGGAGCTGAGAGAAGCTGGAGGACAGACAACACAACAGATGGAAAAGGTGAAAGGAAGGACTATCCTATCTGAAGCCTGTAAAGGATAACAGAAAAACAGAAGCAACTCCTTGCACTGCTCCGTTCTGCAATGCTAGACAATACTGGATGTTCTACCTGACAGCAACCTTGGAAACAACTGCAGATAACCTTGCAACACCTACTGGAAGCCCCAAAGTGAAGGACAGTAGCCTGGGGAATAGAATGGATGATGCAGACTGAAGCCAAGGGTTTCTCGAACCCAACCATGTCCTGAAGGGACCTTCCGAAGGGATGCAACAGCAAAGACAGACAAGAAGAAATCTATGCCCATGTGACTTTTTCCTCCCTCTCCTTAAAGAAAAAGCTTCCTTCATCTTCCCACTCTAATCTTCCCTCTTTCATCTCAAAAACAGTGAGATGCAGTGAGAAGCAAAAAGAATAGTCAGTGCTCACTTTTAGTGGGGCAAATAAGCAAAACTGCCAGCTGGAACAGCAACAACAAAAAAGCCACGAACAGAAAAACAAACACAGGAGAGGGGGTATCCAAGCATTTGTGGGTTACTCTGAAACAGTTCCTGGAAGTTAGTAACTTGAGTATTTAAACTGCACAACTCTTATAAACCCAGCTGCAAGGCTGTGCTTCAGCCCAGCTCATTCAGTCCTCAGCAACAGCCCTGGCAGCACAACATGGAGCTGGGGGGACAATTTTGCAATGACTGCTTAGATTACACACAGGGACCCCCCTCCACTTGCCCCCCTTGGGTCAGTCTTGGACATACAGTCTGCACATTCAGGAGGGACTGAAGGCTTAGTCACTCCGTTTAGGATGGTTAATCTCCATACTCTATGCAACTAGCCCATATCCCTACCTTGCAGAGGACAACTGGGCTCTCATGCAGCCTCAAGTCCAGCACTTTGACTTCGGAGAGCACACATACCCAGCACTATATCCCTGCCAGTGGCTGTTGCTCCCCCAGAAGGCCCCCCAACCTACCCCTGAAAACCTGTCCCCCACGGAGCCACACCCTCACTCATGCCAGGTAGACATTTTTCCATGAAAGCACCAAGACAGCAAGCAAAACAGCACATGGCACATACTGGCCTGTCAAAGGGGGCTTTTAGTCCTTTACTCAGCTTTTCTTCCCATTCCACCAGTTCTGACTGTAGTGACAAATGCCCCAATTCCCTCATCACCACCACAACGTTCTCTCTCTGCTCATTTTATAAAGAGAATTGCAGCATGCTGTGTTTTCCATAACATTTACATTTGAGTTACTAAGGTTCAGCCCTAGCATGAAGCAATTCCATTATCAACTTCATCACGTTGAGCTCTCAGGCATCTTCCAGCCTCCAAGACCATATTTAAATCTTTATCTACGGTTCTCTTTAGGAGCCCAGAAACATTCTCACAGACCAAGGAGATATGTATGCATCCAAATTATCTGTGATTACAAGACACCAAGAAAGAAAAATCCAACAAACAAAAGGGGCATTTTTCAAGCCATTTTGCATTTCTTGAAGGTTTGCACATTCAGGAAGCTCCAACTGACCTTCCCAACCACAAGATCTGCTGCTTTCCGTGGTAAAATCACCATCCACTCCTCTGCTGAGATCACATCAGCTCTTTTCTGGGCATGCAGATGCTGTGGTCCCACACAGGCTCCACACACCCCCAGAACCCATAGGTCTAGCAGCAAACACTGGGCATTTCATGTCTTCATAGTGTGGCTTGATCTACTTGGTGTGCATTTTACAGGCCCAGGAGCAGCTCTCTCCACACAAAAGACAACCTGAGGGATAAGGACACTGCACTCCAAATCCCCTCCACCCCACGGAAGTCACTTCTGCCCCCCAGCATGCAGCACCAAGCCTGGCAGGGCAATACACCATGCAGCAGCAGTACAGGAGACACAGACACAGCAGCTACTCTTGCTGGTGCAAAGCCTCAGCCAAGTGTGCAGGTGCCCTGGCAAAGCTGTGATTTATTAGCTTTATGCTGACATGCACACCACCTCAGAGACTGCAGAGCAGATGTGGCCCTGATCCTCAGCAAAGACACTCTCTTCAGTCTGCTTACACACCTCAATTTTACATTTTTGTCCTAAACCCTTTAGATGAGCAGACATGGCTTACAGGTGGAGGCAAAGTGAAATTCACTCCACAAGCTTTTCATACTGCAAATGGTATGAAAATTGCAGACCACAAATGCTACATAAAACTCATTCCAAAGAGAAGCACCATTAAAAGCAAAAAACTTCAGACTTGAAATATTGGCTGAGTTTTATGAAGGTTGGTTTTGAGTCATATGCAATCCGCATTAAGATGAGCAATATTTTCCTATAGGGGAGAGACTCAGGCTTCCCTAATCCAACCAACCTGTTACTCCTAATGCCAAAAGGAAATACAGCAACACCCATGCCCTTTGCTGCTGACAAACCACCACTGGAATGACTGGAACATACTGCAGTTCTTCCCACAACTTCCATCAAATCCTGTAGCACCAAACCACGCTGTCCAATATCCTCCAGCACTTTGTCTTGGCATCCTCCCTGGAGTTGCCTTTGCTGGGGCATTGCAGGGAGTGCCAATTCACGTAATCACCGAAGCCAGGAACACCTAGTTCCAGAACAGCACTTACAGACAAAGCAGAAAACAACGAAACCCTTCTTTCCTATGTTAGACTTATACCATTCCTTGCAACAGCAGCACATGATTGATCACATCACATTTGTTTTAAGATTAAGGGTTTTACTAACTGTTCAAGGCACCTAAATAC
>VYZS01037202.1:8878-28258 GCA_013400695.1 Neodrepanis coruscans
CACAATACTGCATAGTATAGTCAAGAAAGTATCTGTGATGTCATACAAGGACCCACTTGCTCTACAGAGTTTAAGGTCCTCATGCTCAGGAAAGATCAGTTCAAATTGGAATAGATACAGAAAAATCTCTTCTCTGTGGTGACCAGTGACAGAACCTGAGGGAATGGCCTGAAGTCCTCTCAGGGAAGGTTCAGGTTGGATATTGGAAAGAGGTTCTTTGCCCAAAGGGTGTTGGGTGCTGGAACAGGGGGTAGTGATACCTCGGGGTAGTGATCACAGCACCAAGCCTGACAGAGTTCAAGAAACATTTGGACTACCCTCTCAGGGACATGGTATGACACTTGTGGATGTCCTTTGCAGGGCTAAGAGTTGGACTTGATGATTCTTATGGGTCCCTTCCAACTTGGCATATTCTGTGATTCTGTGAACAAAGAATCAGGAGGATGGAACATGCCCCTCTGAAAGAAAAGCAAAAGCACATAGTGTGTTTAACCCAGAAAAACTCTTTTTGAAGGGTTATACAGCTGACTTGTATAAATGTTAAGCAGGATTGAACAGGAATATGCTTCTATTATTTTATCTTTATTTTTATTTTCATATGCTAGCAGAGTGTGGTGCATTCAGTGTGCACCACATCTAAGTAACACTTTGGAATAATTAAGAGGGGTCAAGGTCATTATATTCTGAAAGTACAACTGTCTTTTCATAATTAGTGGCATATATGAAGTAATAGTTTATAAAATCAAAATTCTATCAAAACTAGCTCAAGAGAAAGGGAGCAATCAGAGTCATCAATGAAAATCCCTTAGTCCCTAACATTCATTCTGACTTTATTTCCAGAAGTGGCATTAAAGATCAGGTGTGGTATTAAATTTTCCCCAAAAGTCCTGTATCTCATGTGGAGATACTGTAAAGTACACTAGATTTATTATCTGTTCTCTGTGCTTGTGGATACAGAAATCCATGCCATTATATCCCTATTAAATCACATACCAAATGAAAGTAAACACAGTGATGTAGTGGGAAATAAAGTGCTGCATTTTTGATACCTTTCAATGTAACTTAATATACGGTGAATAATCCTCATAAATAGCTAGATATTATTAGCCCTCTTATATGGATAGGGAAAGAGAAGCAAGAGTTGATATGAGGGTTTATGCAAGGTCACACTACGAATAAACATGGATAAATTACCACTTCAGAAACAGATATACCTCTCTGGGTAAAATTCACCAGCTGTCTGACATGAGAAAAGGCATGAAGCAGATGAGATGAGAACCTCAACTGCTCAGCCCCTGTGCTATGATTCACATAAGGTAAGCAGATGGGCTGCAATGGGCTAGATTAGAATTTCTCCAGAGGATGCGTCAAGAAAAAACAAACTGGATAAACTAGATTAAAGTCATGTGCTCATTAGTCTATATATGGATAATCTCAAAACCAGCATCGATAGTTAATGTTTCACATTTTGCAGTTATTGAATTAAGAATTACTGAAGCAGCCACCAGAGTGCACCAGATACATTTTAGAGCAACTTGCAAGAAAGGTGAGCAACCTAACAAGTGTTATTCCTTTTTCTCCAGCTCCTCTTTTCTTTTTGTTATGGGAAAGAAATCAGCTTTTTAAATATGTGTGTGGAGGGCAGTGAGGAAGAAGGTGAAAACTCAGAAAGCTGGAAAGGTGTCACTTCTCTTACATGTGCCCCTATCCTTGCAGTTGCTTCGGTGACAACTGTGTCTTGCTTTCTAAATTCCCCTATGTATTGAACTGCTACCTGATAATATTGGATCTATTTTTTCATTAAAAAAAAATCCTATGACAATTTGAATATGGGTTACATTACCTTGCAGGATCAGACCATAAGAAATGTTCACCATGTGCTGGCTAGCAAACATGTTACAGCTTTCTGTGTACACGTGTGACTTCATCCCACCTTTGCTATTCAGGGATATGTAAGCTGATCAACACCTCTTAGATATCAGTACTGTACATTTTGGAATACTGACTACTCCATATTGTGTATGCCTTATGGTGCACATTGTTAATAATGTTAATAAACATTTGTCTTCCGTATTTTGAAGTGCAACATAAAAGCATTAAAGGTGAAGCTTATTGGACAGATGTGGACATCTGCATGTGACCTATTTATGTGGTCAGCCTTTCTAGTCAGTGGAAATATATGAAATAGGATTCATCTTCACATGCTAAAGTGGAGGTCTAACAGGGCAGAGGATTTTACCCTCTAAAAGTGCATCTCTTTCATGGACTTTCAATGGAATATGAAATCAGTTGCATGACTATAGACATCAAGAGTTAAGTAACCTGTAATACACATTTTTATATGATTTCTAGCATTGGATATTAACAGCTGCAGAACACTCTTCATGCATGTGGTTCTTTAGGTAGTAGAGGGCAGCAATGCATGAAGTGTAAAGTTTAATAAGGGTTAGGTATTATCTCACAGTATACAAACAACTTTCATGTCTTTTCTGACTGCTGGCTGGAACCCTGGAAACATTATTTGGACAATGGAAGTGCTGCCATTTTATTTCAGTATGAATTAGGTGAGCGATCTGATGAGACATTTTCTGCCCAGTTTAAAATCCAGCTGAACAAATGTTAGAATAAATAATGGAGGGAAAAGGTTGAAACTCTGCTGCATTAAAAAATATATTTTAAAAGTCCAATTCTTCTTTTATTGCAGCTGCATTGGTTGCCTATACTCTGGCATTGGTTCCAGAGGGATTTCTGGACCTCAGCAGGAAGAAATCCATCTATGCTATTGAAGTCAGCCTGAATTCATTGAAGTCAGTGAATTCTAATTTGTCAGCTGACCTGTTACTATTTCCTCAAGCCAGTTCTTTGCAGTGAGTTGCATTTTTACCTTCTGATAATTAACACATCATTAGGAACATGGAATGTGAAAAATTACCCAAAGCATATATAAAATGTATACTCATATGCAAAATATGAAAATCAGTGTGATTTATTTTTTTATTTGGGAAAAATTTAAAAAGGAAAATAAATCATTCTGCAGTGAAGAATCAAAAACATATGTTGGACAAATGCATATTCAAACCCTGTAAAGCAGTGATGAAGGATGGCACTGCTGAGAAGTGTTTTTTTAGCTATTGCTTTGTGAAGAGCGCACTAAGCATGAGAACCCTGCATGATCTGCTAGGATTTGATGACTGATTTTATTGAATGTAAAGATACTGCATGACATGTTAATCTAAGTATTGAAACTGAAAGAGTCTTGGATTCTGCATCAAAATAGACTGATTTTTAATCTTTATCAATTATATCCTTTTATCACATAAACATATATGTCTCAAATGGTGCATTCTTATCTAGTTGATTGTAGAATCGTAGAAGAGTTTGGATTGGAAACGATTTTAAAGATCATCTAGTTACAACCCTCCTGCAATAGACAGGGATACCACTAACTAGATCAGGTTGCTCAGGGCCCCATCCAACCACCGTGAACAATTCCAGGGATGGGGCATCTACAGTCTCTCTGGGCAACCTCTTCCAGTGCTTCACCACTCTCCGAGTAAAGAGTTTCTTTGTAGCATCTAATCTAAATCTGCCCACTTGCCTTTTAAAACTATTGTCCCTTGTCCTGTCACTATTTACCTGTATAAAAAAATCCCTCTCCCTCCTTTTTACAAGCCCCCTTAATGTACTGGAAAACCTCAATGAGGTCTCCCTGAAGCTTTCTCTTCTCTGTGAACAACTTTACTTTCCAAATAAGCATACCTGTATGTTACTAAGAACAAAAATATTAACTGCAAACTCAGAAATTAATGACTATACCAATGAAAGATGTTTGTGTGACTTTACAGCAACAATATCTCTGTAGGCCAAAATTACCCATCTGGCTCTACTGTGAATTGGGAATAATTTAATGAAAGACAACCATGCTGGTGTTATGCTATCATAACAGGACTGAGTTTGATCCTATCAAGTAGTTAGACATAGTATGGAAAAAATTATGTCTAAAGTTAAGCTTCTAAATCCACTTCTATGTTTGAAGTATTTCATAGAAAAGACACAAGATATAAGAAGGGAATCAATATCTCTGGTGGTTTTATCAGTAATTTAATCCCTACTCTCATTCATGAATAGAACTTTTTTTCTTTCTAGCTCTTTTTCTCACCTTCCTTGTGATATACTCACAAAAGCTTAAGCTTAAGCTTACTCTTTACTATCCAGTTGACTGGTACAAACTCATTCTGAGTTTTGCCATTCTTAATCTCCCCCCCATCCTAAACAGGGCAGGTTCTTCCCCTTCTCTCTTTACAGCAAAATTGTCTTTTGAGCAGCCCCTAGTGATGCCGCATTGACTACGTCTTGTTTCTGCATTCTTCTTTTTATAGCAGTGGTGTGCCTTAATTATGATGTGTTTTAAGATGCTTATCAAAGAAAAAACAGTTTACATTTTTGTTCTTGTAACACCTAATATATATTTAGTTTGGGCAAAGGGCTTTGGAAAGCACTCATTAAACATGGAATGCTTTAAATGTTTTACTTTTATTTCTCTTATATTTTAGCTATTTTTCAAAGAAAGTTTTATAACCAAGTCGGATATTTGGCATGCAACCAATTAGCTGAAGTTTTAGACATGCCCACATTCTAAGTACTCTAGTATTTTCATGATTAGTTTTTCTGATTTAGTTTGAAAGAAAAAAGTTGGGTCTTTTAGCAAATAATTTTGGATTCTGCATATGCTGTTTAGTAGTTAACCACATATGCATTTAAAGAATAACCCAAAGGCACCAGCATAGGAGTACTGGCATATGTGAATAAGATGTTATCTCATGCTGATGTATTTCTAGAGTGAATACTGAAAACTAAGGAGTCTTGTTTGTACACAGCCTGAGATGCAGAGAGGGTTCAGTGGCTTTGTAATGGGAGTACAGAGAAATCTTTTCACAGTCCTAAATTTTGCGGTGGCTTCATGTTCGTGTTTTTGTGAGTGTGTAGGTAAATGCAGACAATTTGTCTCAGTACTCTTGGTGAATACTGCTAGTTAGAGTATTGTAGCCATGATACTAAGCCATTGCTGAAGCTGAACTGAAGCTGTGCCTTCTCTTTTACCCATTCCCTTTAGAGACAGAGAACTTCTGTGGAGGTGGGGCAGCCTCTTTTCTAATGAAAGAATCACATAGTTAAAAGCTGACCTGTTCCTTTTTTCTAATTTATATGCATAGCATATCTGTTAGTACTAATGTCTACTTTTTAATAAATTGGGTTATTAAATTTTATATGAAGATTTTCATAAAAAATACTTTACCCAAAACACCTTGTCTAGGTGTCTACAGATAAAATGTTTTATAGAAACCGTGGAAGAGGTAGATTTTATTAAAACCCACCCCTACCCTCAGTTATTTATATGAGCTTAGAACTACGGCAGCATGTGACCTTCAGATGTATAAGAAGGAAAAAAGCGACTGTGTAATGGTTTGCCTATTGAACATCAGCCAAGTTTTCCCGTGCTTTTGATGTTGTGACTCTTCTCAAAATTTCATGGAAACTTCACCCTTTTAAAAGAAGTGTGGACTTCCTGTTTGGCACTCTGTAGAAGGCCACCCTTTTAAGAAGAAACCTCCTGGATGAAATTATCTGCTTAAGTCAATGGCACAATTCACTTAGTCCGAATATGACCCCTGTAAAGTCATCAGCTGTAAGTATCAAGGATTCTAGAGAACAAACTGATCTTGCTCAAACATGATGGGAAGTTTTGCCTGTTTGCTTCTCTGCTGGAACCAGCTTCACAGTGAGATGAGATTTCTGTGCTGCACCTGCTTGGCAGCTCTGTGCTGAAGAACAGCTGCACAGAAAACTCTGTGATCCATACACAACTTGCATGCAGCTTTCCGATTTACATCTAGAGGTTTAAATGAGTGAAGGTTCAGAACTTGATACTTGTGTGCTCCAGAACACCTCATGTAGCCCAGCAATGAACTTTGCAGATATTTAATTGCAAGCAAAGCAAATGCATGATTTGTTTATTTTAAAAGGAAAAAGCAAACATAATGCAAGTTACACTCATATTGAAATTGATCCACTTGCTTATAGAACCAATAATAGTACAGACAAACCACCTGCTTCAGTGAATGAGGGCACAAATTATAAACCTAAATAGTGTATACACATTTACACGTTGCCATGAAAAAATCTTACAGGATTGAATGTTGTGTTACAAATCTTACCCACCAATTCAAAACTAATACCAGGGCAGTAAGTTCCACCTCATCAGTCTGTGCTGAGGTGCAGAGGAGGCTGTGCCCACCAAAAAGGCTGACACAGTGCTGCCCTGCTCAGGCCATGGTTGGTGGAGCATGACCTTGGAGCTAATGGTGGCTGGTTTAAGGCCCAGCAGCTCAGTCACCTGTGTCCTTGCTTGACGACATCACCTGCTCTGATTTTTGTAACGATATCTTGTAATCTAAAAAAGAACCCCAAAACTCTATTTTTTGTGTGTATGAAAAGTTAAACCACTCACAGAATAATGTTGGGATCCAGTGAAACGGATAACGTACAAAGCAAACCCTGAACACATTCCTTATTTTTCTTATCGCTGCGCTGCATTTGCCCCACGGCAGCCTCGGGGTGTAGCAGTTCGCTCGTGGCTCGCAGTACCCAGGCAGCTGACTCGGGACTGAAAGGGCAGCAACTTCTTTTTAATTGACGGGCTTCTCCGCGATACCTTCAAGCGGACCCATCCTGCCCGGAGAACGCAGATTTTCAACACCCCGCGGAGTGTGGAAGCGCACAGAGCTCTGAGGCGGCCGGGGCGGTCCGCGGGCACCTGCTCCCGGCAGCCGCTCGGTCCCACCGGCCGGGCTGCCCTCTGGAGGAGGGGCACGGCCCCGCCGGGCCGCAGGAAGCGCTGCCGTCACCCGGCCCTGCCNCGGCGTGGTCCTCACCGCCTACCACCCCAGCGGCGGGGGAGGCGATGCCCCCAGCGGGTGAGTGAGGTTGCGGGGGGGCGGGAGCGGCGGCAGCAGGTGCGCTCGGCGGGGGCGGCTCCGGCTGAGCGGGCCGGCTCAGCGGGAAGCGCTGCGCGGCAGAAAGTCTTTTTTTTCCCGGGCCCGGCGGCTAAAGGGTTTGCCCACTACTGCGCCATGTCCCGCAGCCTCCCAATTGGTTTTCCTTGTTGGGTTTTTTGTTTGTTTGTTTTTCTCTCTCTCTCTCTTTTTTTTTTTTTTTCCCCCCACACCTCTTTCTGTAATAAGGTCCACGCGTCGTGGAAACCTCAGGCGTTTTGGTGATCTACCGAAAGCTGAATGCAAATAGCAGCCGCCAGCTCTTGTTACCGTGTTTTGCGGCTGAGAACAGCCCCGTGGCCATCCGAATGCGTCGTCGGTGCTAAACCCAAACTGTTGCTGCTCTGTGCGGTTTTAGGCTCGGAGCGTGGAGGGACTGTAGGTGGCAGCGGAGAGTGCTGCCCCCTGGCCTCGGGGGGCTGGACCCCAGAGTCTTTGGGATCAGGCTATCAGTGGGATGCAGTGCACTGATTTTTCTATAACCTCCTTACTTTTTACCGCTTTGTACTTTCTGTTGTTGTTGTTGTTGTTGTTATTATTATTATTATTGACAAACGGGAAGAAGGGGCAGGTTAAGGACGAAATAAACTTTTTAAAGCTTTTGTCATTGAAACTGATAATGGGCAAGAAGCCAGTTTCACATACTTGAAGGCTGAGGACCTCCTAGTGCCTCACAGCATGTGTTTGATTCATGCAGAAGGCACTGCTGGCTTTTCCATATCAATGACCAGAGACTACTGTGTCAAACCCGAGTTTTGTTTTTATGGCCCATTCAGCCTTGCCTTCTCCTTTCTGAAACTGCCAACAAGGATTCCATTGATAATAATGCTAAATAATGCTGAAAAGCCAGCTGAAACTAGGAGGGTATTGAAACTGGCACGATGTTTCCATGTGTCCGTAGAAAGTGCATATGTGATCAAAGAGATTATAGTCTGATTAAAAGAAGGTAGAAGGAAGTACATTGGGTCACTCTGGATAAAAGATAACTGATACACTGTTATCTGTCACACCAAGAGTCCACAACAGAAACAAGGACTGAACTGAGAAATACCACCTATGCCATGTCAGAACCATGAAGCCATGCCTCTCTTTTTTATTGAGGTGCTTTCTGCTCCATAACTAACGTTACTTATCAACTTTAATCCTGGTGTCATCGTAGCTACATCTCTGAGGACACTGCAGACCTAGTTGCTACATATTGAATGGAAAATGGGTACATATTTGTACACAAAATCCACAGACTTCTCTGTTATTATTTGTGGTGCTTTTTGCCTGTCATAACTCTCCTCAAACTCCCCATGGAGGAGGAGGAGTAAGATAAAAAACACTTTCTCTGCTCTTTGGGATAACCTTTGAATAAAGATTTGTGTATTTATAGATTGTTCCCCCTCTTTGACACGTGACTGCCTGGATTCATACTTCTAAGCTGACAGACCTTTAGCCCCAAGAGGTGCTGGAAGCATGAGCACAGTCCTGGGGGCCTCACTGTATTAGAAACTTGTCTCCTGTGCTAATGCTACACCGTTAGGAGCAGCAATGTCATGAGATTCCCTCTCCTCTGCAGCTGTTTCTAGGGACAGCCTCCTGGGTAAACTGGGGGACGTTGCCATGCAAGTAATAGTGATCTTTCACAAATGTTTCTGTTTTGGTATTAGGAGAAGGGGAAATAAATGTGAAAAGTGGTTTCATTTCTGTAATTTTAGCAAACAAATAGGCATGTTTAAGATGTGTTAATCCACCAGAACAGTATTCCTACGGTTAGTTTACTCGAGTTCCACCCCAGCAGTGTTACAGTTTTCTAGGCCATGCACGATTGCAGCTTAGTTCATTAAACTGAAGTTGTAAATGGTACCTCTCCACCTTTCTGCTGTGCAACTCTAAATTTGGACCTTAGTGCTCTGTGTCTTTAACCAGAATCTCAGCTCCATGATCCTGATTGATCAGTTCCCTCCTGCCCTGCATCCGTGGTGTCTACCCACTTCTGAAGTGAGAGAAATTTAGAGTATTTTCATGAGAGGAGAAAGGGAGGGGAATGACCGCTGGTAACGTTTTGGTCTTTTTAAAAACAAACAAAACTGTCATGAAACATTGTAACGTTTCTGTGGGCTTTCTTTCCCTCCCGTCCTTCTTTATTCTAACTTTCTTCATCAACGTTCCCAAGATGTGCAGAGCTGCATGATAATAATAATGCCCAAACCCATATAATTCTGAAATAATTTTATGGAATTAAGTTCTTCCATTATGTTCTCTACAGTGTGTAAGTGCACCAATACTGCAATCCAAATTCTGTATTTTATTACTGATGTGAAATTTATTTTATTTTACCTTTTTAAAAAGGAAGAAAATGAGAACAATCTTCACTATTTAGGTTAGCATATCTCTGCTAATTTGAAAATGCCATAATTTTTAACAGAGACCAGAGTATTAGGAAGTCAGTGTAATACAGTGCCACCTGTAATGTAACAGCTTTTTCTGGAAAGATTAATAGAGAAACTATGGTGATTTTTTTTTTTTAAATAGGCATTCAAAACAGTGCATGTTAGAAACTGATTTGTCTTTGGAGGGCTGGGGAAGCATGGCCCTGGTACATCCTGGAAAAAGCAATACATTGTCTGTGCTCCAAACAAAGTAACATCCTAGGAACAGACTATACTTCCTATCCATTTTTTTTTTTACCTTCAGGCATGTGAGCAGTCTTGCTTCATAAGACTTAACAAATTTTGCTGATCTACTGATCCACCCTTCTGGGGTTTTTTTTGGCACTTTAAAGGCACAATGAATCTGCAAATATTTACTTTATGGAAAGGCTTACCTTACCATTGGTTCAGTAGGCTAAAGTCTAGAACAGTCATGGCGTGACTACTTCCAAGTTTGTCAATGTGGGATTATTGCCCTAACAGTGGTGATGCATAAAATGGCATCAGAGCTGTTGTCTTTGCCATAGAGAAGTTTATTTTGCATTCTACTTTAAAGTAACAGTTAAGGGATTATTTTCATATAGTGTAGATATTGATTGTGGGTGATTTCTATGGTATACCTAAGTATTTATCTTAAGAACTTAGAGAAATCAAAAAGGCAGAATACCTCGTATCAAATTCAATTTTATTAGCTCTCTATTCCATATTGCCTTAGTTTTCTCACTTCCCAGTTTTAATCTGTTAGATCAACTAATGCCTTTTTGGCTGTCATGCTACTTGCATTTTGGAGTCATCTCTCTTTCTTTATGATATTCATGCACAAACTTTTAAATAATTGCTTCTTGATCTCCCCATGGAAACATTTGTTGTTATATGGGCTGTGGAAAGTGAGAGTGAATCAGATAGGTTTCAGTCCAAGATCCTGTTACAATGACTGCCTGTAGGTATGTCGCCCTCATACATGTGAAATGCAAACCCTTAAGCATAGGTTTCCAAAGCCATTTAAGTTCCTGGGGAGTTCTACCCTCTGGCAGAAAGGACCACAGGTCCTGTGTCATATTTGTCAGCCACGTGTAGGTGTTTCAGATAACAACAGTCTTCTCATCTGGCTGAGGGGGCTTACACTCAGGTAATCAAATGCCATCCAGAAGACTCTGTGGGACTATTTCTGTCCTGAAGAGTAAGTAAATGTGTGTATGCAAATATATATGTATGTAAAAAAATATATATTTTTTTTAATATGATTGTAAGTCTGAGACCAAGCCTAGAGTATTCAATGCATGGAGAATAGGTTATAACAACACTACAAGTAAATGCATGCAGTATGCATGCAGAACTAACTGCATGCATATCAGTGCATGAGGCAAATAAACTTCTAGTACACAGCTTTTTCAAGAGCCAAGCCTAAAATGCAAACTGAGTAATGAACAAATTATTTTAAATGTGTTGGCTGTTGGAGGTTGACTTGCTCTCCTCTTCATACCTATCTGGCATGCTGCTGTTCTCTGTTGTCTCCTGTGCTGCACCAGTTCGTCATGTGACAGCCACCCCATATCTGTTTCCAGTGAGTCACTGCTTGCTCACCAGCAGCCAGCATGTGCACTTTTGCTGCCACTTCAGTGAACTGTGTTAACTTGCATTGGAAGACCAGTTTGAGTTTTGAAGCTTTGCAAGCCAGTGCCTGTTTAACTCTGTATGCTTCCAAAGGGCTTGTGAATCTTCATATTGCTGGTGACTTGTTAAGAAAAACTCCAATGTCTTATAGAGCCTAGGATACAGCTAGGATACAGCTGCTCCTGTTCTGCAGTTCTGCTCCTGTTATGCACTCTCCCTTCCTTGCCTTATTTAAATCTTGCATTCGGTTTGCTGATACTCACTTGCAAAATGAGTGCAATAAGTTGAGTTTCCCTGAGGTAGAACTAAACCTCAGACCAGTTCTAGAAATAGCATCGTAACCCTCACCTACTGTAAGAGAAGATTGCTGCCACCTCAGGTCTCCTTTTTTGAGTGGCATCTGCTAGCCAGGACTTGCAGCCCCTGAGCTTCACTGTTCTGCTGCATTACTGAATCCTTCTGACTTTGGGGGGCACTAGCTGAAGCTTGGATCTGTGTGGCAGTGAAACCAAGGGATCTCAGTTGGGTTTTGTTGTAGAGAAGTTCCCCTTTTTCTGGATTACTGTGTAAGTCTGCATAAAGAAAAATATTTATTTTTATATATCTTTGTAAATGTGGGCTTTACAGACTTAGTAGTGGTAGCATCTGTATTCACTTTGGGGATAAAGTGAAGGGGCATAAAATACTTGGTGTTGTCTATAAACAGCTGTGGTCTAAATCGCTGACTCACTGTTTGATCTCTCTGAGTAAGAAACCAGATGATAGATGTCCTTTGAGCTTGGAAAAATGGCAAAGACTTCTGCTATGAATTGCCCACAATGTATGGTTTTTTCAAACAGTGACGATAATATGTTACAAATCAGACATACAAGTGGAATTTATTTTTTCCTTACTGGAATAATCTGTCTCATTCATTGCTCAAATGTTTGTTCAATTTAATCTGAAGTCTTAATAGTTCACATCTAAGTCAAGAGGAAATCTAGTAGTAAGCAGGAAATCACGCCTTTTTTTTCGATGGCATTTTTCATCTCCATTATTTCAGAGAGAAAAATTCTCATTTTTTTCCCCTCTCTTTTTCTACCAGTGACTCACTCTTGGAATTGAAAACCAGTGGAATCCAATATGAAGGACTAAAGCACTGTGAGGGATACATATAACACTCAGTGTACAAGCAACAAAAACTCACAAGCTGATTAGTCACAGATGCCTTAAGTTGGTGGAACATTTTGCAATTTCATTTGCAATCTGCTAGTACAGCAGAGATTTCAAGTCCCCTGCATCATCACAGCAATTGTTGTTCCTAACCCTTGTAACCTTTCATATTGCCAGTATGGATGGCTCAACACAGTACGTTCCATGTGTTGCTTTACTTCTACAAAAACAGAAAGATCTATCTGCAAAGCAAAGATCTATCCAGCTACAGCTGACTTTATGAATCACAGCAGTCTTTTTATCTGCTACAGGTTTTACATGAGCACAATCTTTACATGAATGCATTAGAAAAATCTTTCCTGCCTTGGGTTTGCCTGCTAATTTGAACAGTGTGTATTGTCTGATGATTAGCAGTATCTTCAGATAGAGCTGACAGGCAACAAGGCACTAAGTTGCTTTGTTTAGAATTGCTTTTGTGTCTTTTTTATTTCCTGCATGTATAAATGTGTAGTATACAGCAGATCCTTAGTGTGTGTTGCTTAGTTACTGGTATATTAATCACAGTAACTTGATCTACTGTCAGCAAGATATGGTATCTCAACATTTCCTGCTTCCTTGGTTCTGGATTCCTGCTTCATGAGGTTCCCCATTCCGCACCTTGAATTACATGCAGTACTTCGGTGTCAGTCTCATGAGTGTCACCTACACAGGTAAAACCACTTCCTTGCTGATAATTACCACCTTAGTCAATTGTATATACTGGAGTCATGCCATCTTCTTTTTCTAAGGATCACAGTGGAATTCCCTTCAAGTTACTTATTCTGAGCCCTAAATCTGCTGAAGCTTTTTCAGTGCAGTCGTCATTGTGTAGACATAGTTTCTGTTTCTTGCACTTAGACTCCATTTAGCATCTGTCAGTATGATAAAACAACATTATTTTAACAAGCCCGGTTCACTGGGTGACTTAGATTATTCCATGTCATGGGTATAGATTTGATTTAGTGTCCTTCACTATCAGTGCAAACAGTCAATATTAAGTTCTACTCTGGGTCAGGCCCTTAAATAGATATAAATTGAGAATAACTGAATCAGTAGAGCTACTTAACAGAAAAGAGGATAACCCTGTATATAGGCTTTCTTTTTTATTTTAGTGACATACAGAGAATGAGATGTCCTTCTTGTCTAGGTATAAGAAAGTGAAACTTAAAGGCCTTTAAAATATTTTAATTATGGGCTTTCCCTTTTTTGTTTGAGTGTGGACAAGTTTAGATTACACAGAGCATAATACAACATATTACTAGATCTGCTGTTATAAGCATGTAGACTTTCTGCAAAACTGGAATGGAACCAAACTTCTGATGAGCAAAGTGTTAGAGGAGCTGTGTAAATCTGAACTCCAGCATTCATTCTGTATGGCATCAAACAAACAGGTTTGTTTCTTTAAGTTCTTTTTATTTGATGAGCAGAATAGTGAAACTTGTTTTTGAATAAGACTAATGGCATTTTCAGTCTGATGATATTGGCACTTGATTAAAAAATGTTACAAACTTATTATTGACAATCTTGTGCTCTTGTTTTGTAACTGTTGCTAGTAAAGCTGGAGCTGAAAGCTGTAAGGTTTAAAAAGGTCATTCATACATGTTTGGATAATGTTTGCAGTGCTAGCACCTTTCTCTATTGGTGCTTTTTTCACTAGAGTTACTAAATGTGCACCTTCAATTTTTTTGTTTCTGAAGTGCTGCTGTTGAATGGAGGCTATAATTACAGTAAATGATACAACAAGGTTCCTGCTGTGAGCAGCATTGCAGATTCCTGCTATGCACGGGTCACTGACGGTCATTCCAGACTCCTCAGTAAATCTGCTTGGCCAGGGATAGAAAAATTCCACGTCTGTAAGTTTTGAGTACTTGCAGTGTGCCAAAATTCTGTTTTGTGAGGGCTTTGCAATGTGAGGGTTTTGCAATGAACCCATCACGGCCTTGGGGTCATGATCTCAAAATAATCATGTTCAGGCAGGGAATTTAAATATTTATAGGCAAATAAATAGAAAAAAAATAGAGGATTTGTTTTTTAGTATTTCAGTATGTAAAAAAATAGACAGCCTTGATTTATTTCATAACTACAATTTTAGACATAATTTTCTGAGGTGTATTTTTGATGATATCCTGATTAGCAGCATATGGGATGAGCACTCCTGCACTCCCAAGAAAGCTAAAGTTATGAAGTTATTCTTTGGTTACTGTGGTTACTGTTTTGTGCTAGGTCTCTTGTGTTACAGCTGAATAAAAGTATGCACAAAAATAATTACTTACCTGGTAACATACCTTCCTGTGAGGGTAAGCTGCTCAATATTCTCTCTTGTTCTATGACTGTTCCCTGCCCTTCCTGATACAGCATCCCCATCCTGTTAGCCTAGAAATATTTTCTTGATTATTTCAGATACTTTATCTGTCACCTTTCTACAACAGCCCTCTTTCCTAGGGAGGCTTCTTAGGCTAAAAGGTGATATGTGAATGTTTTTAGAATACTTAGAAAAATGGTTGAAGGTATACATGAGAAAGCAACAAAGTAAGAATAATGTTTTCTTCAGCAAATAAAGAAGATACCTTACCATACATACTCAGTTCCAAACTGCAGCAGAACAGTTGGCATGTTTTGCTTGATTTAGCGTCAGTACAAATCTTTAATTTACCACTCCTCCAACTCCTTCCAGTTCAGCAGGCCCTAAACCACCCAGACAGCTTTTACTCTGGGTTCAGGAAGTCAGAAATGTTGAGTTCATGTCCTATTTGAAAAACAGAAAAATACTTAGGTTAGTGTGTGAGAATTGTTTGGTCCATTTTTAGCAATATGTGCTTAGTAAAGCACAATTTTTAGTATTTTTAGTAAGTTGATTTTAGCAGATTTTTATGTGATTGTCGAAACAGAGGTGGGACTAAATGCCACTGATGTATCATTTTTATCAGAAATTCTCTGCGTTTAATTAAACGCAGCAGTGAGGTCTAGGAGTGTACCGTATCCAGAGGAAACAGGGAGCTTTTCCTCTGGTTTTAAGAAAGTGTAAGGTTAGATTTTAGCAGCATAAATAAAGCAGGAAGTTCTTGCAGGCTTGTAGTAGCCCAGGAATTAATATAGTAATTGTGGTTATAGCTGTAGTTAGGAACCCGTGATCCCAGATACAAAAAGCAGGAGGCTTGGAGCCGTAACCAGAAACTTCATCTACTGAACAGTGGGGAAGCCCAGTCAGTGCTGTCGCACACGCAGATGTGACTTACTGGTCGGTCACAGTGGGACACCAGAGCTATGGTTACCATGGGCCAATGGAAGATTACTTTCTTTGTCGGCAGTTCCTAAGAGGATGAGAGATCTAACAACTCCGTAGTGAAGCTTCTGGAGCCTCACAGCCTGCTTGCCTTTGCACAACTAGGTAAGAGAACACTAATGTAATGGTAATGGTGTTATCATTGTAGGAATTGTCATCCCATCATTATAACTCATTCAGAAGTGTGCTTTCATGTCCTATTAAACTCATTCTGGTGGCTTGACTGTGTTATCTTCTCCCAGGAAGCCTGTATTTCAGGTAGACCTGAGGAATGCCTTGTTCTGTTGAAAAGAGACAATATTTCATGAAACTTTTTCTTTCCTCTCAAAGTATCTCCTAAGGCTTGTTCCAAGCCAGCAGAAGTTTTGATGTGCAGCAACAGTGGGTGCAGGTCATGGCCAAACTAGGCTGAGATAAGGGGGAGCTGAAAAGAGTGGGGAACACCATTGAAAGTAGAATTTCTTTCCATCTCTTACTTACACCTTCCTAATGTTTTTCCTGCCCAGGCATTGGCATTTCCAAGCTGACTGAAGTAGGTTGAGCTGGATTAAAAAATATCGAACTGAAAGCAATATTTTTTGCAAGTGTTGTTTTCAGGAAGATTAGTTCCTTAACCTAGCTCAGCAAGTTACTGCATTAGTGATGGTGTTGGCACAATGAGAGTAAAGGAAACCCACAGGGATTTGACAGAACCTTCTGGAAGCAGCCCATATCTGTGCCAGCTTAATGTGATCATTATGGGGCTGCAATTTGACAAGTTAACTTATTTTTATGTGTCCTAGCAGTGGCTATGGCCACATCCTTTGAGAGGCTTATCTGATACAATTTAGCTCCATTGGTTCAGTTTTCTTAAAAGGACATTTAATGGCTTAACTTTGTACTGGCAAGTTTCTAGTCAGTTCAGGTACAGCTTGTCCTTTAGCAACCAGTCTAAAGCTAGTGTGAGCTTCTTATCCAGCTCATTCTGGCTCCTACCATTCAGTAATTCAGTCATATGCATGGTCTCTACATGCAAAAGGCAGGCTGTGATGTGAGAAGAGACCCTTGGGACTCAGGTGCATTGCATAGCAGGGAACACATGCACTCTTCTTACAGAGCTGCTGATAACCTGTCCTCTCCTCATCGTCTGCACGTGTCACTGTGCAGCCTGCCTCAAAAAAGAAACAAAAGCCTGACTTGGATTCCTACATGCTTTAATGAGGTAATGTGCAGGTAAATTAAAGTGCAGTCTCTAAATTACGGTTGCTCATCCCTTGATAAGCTCTGAAAAGCTTGCTGATTTATGCCTTGTTAAAACACACCTTTCTTTGCTCTGTACTTTGCACCAGAGAGATTGCTTTGGTTTCCTCATGTCCAAGGTAGTACAGGAAAACAGTATTGGAAATGAGAAGTATAATCAGAACAGCTCATATGATTTTCTATAGGAAACACAGTGTAACTTTTCAGTAATATTTTCTGGTTTAAGAGTGAAAAAGACTAGGACATTGAATATCTAAGACATTTTATAAATATAAGTGATAATATTATGTACTAGTCAAAATGTCCGAGCATCTGCCTGGTGACCCAAATTTTACCTGCCTTCTCCTTTCCGAGAAGGGTATTTACACTGTGATACTTGTTCTCCTTTGAGGTGGAAGCTAAGAAAGAGATTGTGTTTGCTTGAACTTCTTGCTATGGATGGTACATAGAAGAACAAACTAAAACACGATGGTTTTTTTCTGCTATTAAGTAGGGGCTGTTTATGAAAGTTTATGGGAAATGGTGAGCTTCATGCTGTGAAAGCTGGTATTTGGCACTTTGGAACTTCAAATTAAAAAACAACTTACGAAGATATATGGTATAAAAATTTGTCTGATGTATCACAGTGTTTTTGGGCCTTGCTTGAGGTTTGGAAGAGGTTGTTTAAGAAAGCTTTGTAATCCTGTTTTAGGGAGTGTGAGGAAGACGTTCACTTACCTGCTTTTGCTCACTGTCCATTTGCAGAGCTATTTGATATAGACCTCAGTAGACACAGACCTCAGTTTAGGTTGTTGTAATTTCTCTTAAATATATGTATATACTTAATCTCTGAAATTCAGATTAGGCATAATTTTGTTTTTTGGTTATATGATTTTGAAGACGTTGCTAAGTGAGATCCAGTTAATTGCTAAATATGTTTTGTACTTACCCTTTTTGAATTTTTTTTTTAATGCAATACTAATTTTTTAATTGAATAATACCTTTAAGCCAGTATATTCTTTGTGTCTTTAATGAATATTTTTCTCTCTGATGTTAAGAAATTTTAGTCACTTACCTGTAGTTTAAGTTATAAAAAGACTATTCTGAGGACTGATGAAATTTGTCCAAGCCAAAATATTAGTATGAAGTTAGATTTTTTACTTAAGGTGGAAAATTTGAACTATTCAGGGAACCATGTCCTAAAAGCATAAGATGCTTTTGCAAGTATGATCAAGACTTTTTGCACCGTAACCAGTGAGGAAATTGTAGTGTTTTAAAGCTTTAGTTTTTATTGCTAGCTTTTAATTTGGTTGTGTGGCTTGTTGTGAGCTAGCCAGAGGTGATTCTTTGTCCCATTTCAAGCTGCTGCTGCCTCAAGAAGCAATTGCTAGTACTTCAAACAAGGAGATTACTTAAAATAACTCCCAAAGTGCCATGTCATCTTCAAGAGAAGGATATTCATTTACTGGTAATGTAAGCTGCCTCATAGCTGACTTCACTAGCTCTGGAAGTCAGAGTGTGAGTTTCCCGGGTTTTCCTCCTGATCCTTGAGTACAATGTATCCCTTACTGACAGTTGTCCGCCAGAGTCAAAGAGTAGCTTGACAGTTTTACTTCAGGAAGTCTACTATCACCAAATTGTTTTTCAAGCTCTGTGAATCCAAGTGCCATCCAGTCTGCTTCTTGCTGGTTACCATCTGAGAAGGACGTGAGAGTACTGCTACAGTGAGTTGTCATGGGACAGTCAGCTGTGTCAGGCTGTGGAAAGGAGATTCATACCCATTTAGTTTCTTAAGAAGGAAACTTGTGACCCTTACAAGCAGAAGAGGGTGTTGCTTTGTCTTTTTCCATTATGGAGGATCCCTTATGCCTCTGGTCTTGCTTTCTCAGGGCACTTGCTTTGCATGTTTGTCACTAAGCTGCTGCTGCTAGGCAGGTGGGAGTTTGCCTGCTTCTTATCCAAGTGAGTGCTTCATAACACTGAGGAAATTGTTAAAATTAAGGAGATATGAGGAAGGCACCTTGCATGTTCCTTCAGATAGGTACAGCAAGGTCTGCTGGCCTCTGATTCTCTGGCTAGATGGTTTGGAAGAAGGGCAAGGTGTCTGGCATATCCAGTTATGGTGGGCTCATGTGTGGATAACTACTGGGCAGATGTCTGGTTCGCTAAAGAAGGCCTTGCAACAGGATGCATTAAGATACATAATGTACTCTGGGATTAAATGGGATTAAGGGAAAGGTAATGACAAGGGCCATTCCAAGTTCTTTTTACAGTCCTGGGAATCCAAGTCTTCCACTGTGTCAGGATTAATGATGAATATTTTATGGGAAGTGGCTTAACTACTCAAAGGGTGACTGTTCCTCTACTGCTGGTAGAGGGAAGTGGAAGAAAGCTGATGGCTGGAGGTGCAATGTTGATGTGATGCTGATACTGTTTCCATGGATGTAGAACCGTTGCTGTTTATGAATAAAGAATTACTCTGCTGTGGCCTGAGAGAGTTATCTTTTGCATTGGGCTGGCTCTGCTCAAGGCTTTCATCTGATTATCTGACAGTCCGGGTAGCAATTTCCCATTTAATCTCTCCTAGATACCTTTGTCGTTCCCC
>VYZS01037206.1:2759-41574 GCA_013400695.1 Neodrepanis coruscans
GATACATTGGGGAGCTGAATCTTGTTGCTTTTAAGGTCTGCTTACTGCTTTTCATACTGTTGTTTGCTTAGTGGAGAGCTCTTTCTCCTGTCCTTCCATGCACCATTATATGTTTACATGGTGTCCATACGGAGCATTCCCAGGGGTAAAACACAGGAGTGTGTAGAGGCAGTTCTGAGTGTTTTGTGTGGCATCTTCCTCTCCATCTTGCCACTTCTAGTTGCCATAGGACAGGAGTTGAGCTCCAAGGAAGTGATGAAGCAGCTCCTTCTGCTTTAATTTTGGTTTAAGTAGAAAAAACAAAGCTTAAACCTTGTCCATGGTCCTTTGCAGCCTGTTTTTCACCCTTGCTGGCTTCTTGCGATATAGTAAATTCTTAAATGGGTTTTTAATAGAAGTCTTTCAAGGCAGAAGGTGACAGATGGTTGGTTGGGGTTTTCTTTTTTTAATGGGCGAGATGAGTTTTCAGACCATACTGTGCAAGGTGAGCTCAGCTTTTACTTAAAAGGCTGTGCTTCATTCAATCTCAGTTTCAGTCATACAGCCAGTGATTTCTCAAAGCCAGTTTTAGAAACAGGTTGGCATCTATCTTGCTGTCAGCTTTAGAGACATAAAGAATAATATTGTCTCTGCAGAACTGTACTGCCAAGAGCCCAGACTTCCATGTCTCCCTTAGCACATTTGTTCTGGGCAGCATGGACAGGCTTGTCGCCTACGTAGGATTCCCTTCCTGGTGAGTTTTGCCAGCTTCCGTGGTGAATAATAGAAATCTTCTGCAGATCTTGGCAAATATGTGGTTTCTTAGGTATGTCTAAGGATTCTTGCTTTAGGTCTGGGGTTCCCTGCTGCAGTTCCTAAAGTCAGCCAAGGTGGAACATGTCAGTGTAACAGAGACATAAATCTTGTCCTTGATCAGTTATTATACATGAAAATTTGTTTGTGCTCTCTTCATGATGAATTTCATGCAGTTTTTAATTTAAGAAGTTTAAAAAGTTATTGTTGAGGGGAGAAGCACAGCCTTATTGTATCTACCATTTACAATTTTTAGGACATTAATAACTGACAGTGATTTTCATCTTGAAATGAGTATTTTTAAAATCCAGTGTCTAATAGACACAAGAATTAGACTTCTCAACTAGATGATTTGTGTATTTGCAGTCCGTATTCAAGGTTCTCACCTTTTATTATTGATTTCTGTTAGTTCTACAGGTACCAACTTGTGCAGATGTACAAGCAGATGTAAAATAATGATTCCCTGGATTCTTGATTGGGGTTGTCCTGGGTCAGCACTAAAACTTTCTTACAGATTTTCCTGTGCTTTTTCCATCAAGCTTTTAGTACAAGACACTGCAGAAATTGTACACTTCTGTAAGCAAATGTTGCCCACTTGTTAGTGCTTGCTGGAGCATCTTTGAGAATCAATGCTCCAGAAACACTGCTTCAGTGGGAATATGTAGATAGCTTTTTGAAAAAGAGTAAATAATCTGACAACTCTTGAAAATTAGTTTGTTCTTATTTTTATTAACACTGGTATAATTGATCTCTTAGCTTATATTTAGCTGTTTTCCCAGCAGCAGATTTACAATGTCTGAATTAAGTTGCCATGTTAAGTTTAGGAAGTACTGTTCACAGTTATAACTGTGCCGTGGTGACTAGGGAAAAAAATAAAATATATTGACTATTTTGAAAAATTATTTCGTGAAAACACAGCCAGGCAAGTAGGGAATATTGGAATGCTTCTCTTTCATATTTAGTCCTATATATATCCATGGCAAAGCTTTCACTACAATGGATCCTGGATATGGCTTTAGGAATATTATTAGTAGGATCTATGGCTTTGCCATATGACTTCTCTGGAGGCAACTCTACTGCTTTTCGGCCAAATATGGGATGTTTTTGGAAGCCATCCCAAGCAAATGATTTTGCAAAATAAATGCATCTACTTTCTATAACATAATTGGTACCGAGTGTCTGTCTGTCTTTAGCAATGACTCATAAAATTTTAACATGGATGACACTTGGGGAAGGAACCATCTTCTTTTTCCTCTCTTTATCCCTCTGTCTCTGCTGTAGTTCACATAAGGGGTATCTGGAAGCTATTCTGTGCCACTGGTTGGGAAAGAGAAGCACATCTTTTGAAAAGACAGTCAGGTCACAGGGGGCCTCTGTCGTCTGTTTTGTGCAATATTTGCAGTTTTGGTCCTGGTTTGGGGTGAAGCTCTTTTGCATTGCATAGTGCTAACATGGTTTTGTTTCCCCTGATATTGTGTTCACATCTAGGTTGCTAAAAACAGGTGAAAGCACCTAAATTTCAGAAAAGATGCTTTGAGAAAACCAGTATGAACAGAGATAATGCTCCCCTTTCCAGAGGGAAAAGAAAGTGAAAGAGCCTTTTAAGAATATCTCCCTTAATCTGTGGTTGCTTGGGAAAGTAGAGGTAAAATGATGGTTTCAGGGAATGCTGAAGAGAATAATTCGACTCTATGGAAGAAGAATGAGGAAAGAATCAGGTTTAATGGCAGGAAACATTTACTTGATATAAGACTTATTAGGCTGTGCTGTTGTCAGGAAATGGTGGCAGTTCCATTCTATGAAGCATTTAATGTTGGACAAAGGGAACAATCCTTTTAATGCTGAAGGGATGAGAACATCTATTTATAAGAGCCATTTACTGCTTTGTTGCTTTGCTTGATTCTTTTATGTAGGTGGTATCACCTTGTTTTCACTTCTTTAAGTACTTTTGTGTTCTGCTTGGTATGTCTGAATGACTTTAGCAGAAAGTTGGGAATTTTGAAGGTGAAGAACATGTAAATCTTCCTTTGATGTCACTTTTACTGAATCACAGAATATTCTGAGTTGGAAGGGACCCACAAAGATCATTGAGTCCACCTCCTAAGTGAATGGCCCAAAGGGTCATTTGGTGCTGTGGAAACACAGCATTTCTGCACATCAGTCCTCCAGCAATTCTCTTGTCCATGAGAACATTCAGGGCATGTTGATGGTCTGTGTGAAAACAGTGCTCTTTATTGTAGAGGAGGCATGAAAGTAACGCAGTCAGCTGGCTAATAGCAGTAACATAGAGAGGTTGGTTGGTTTGTTCTTGTTTTCAGAATTGGTATGTCAAGAGCATAAATAAGAGAGATTAATTGAATGCAAATGATTTGGCATTACAGCAGTATGGAGGGTAAAAGGAAAATGGTTAGACTTGTGTAGTAAATCCTCTTTTGTTAAACTCTAGGTGCTGGTTCCAATAGTCTTTCTCCACAGAGATGATCCCTCCACAAGTGGATGCTCACATATAGTATCAGTCTATGACTTCAACAGGCTGCTATGTGATGTAACCCTTTTACTTACTACCTGGTAATTTTCTCCAAAACCAGCTACCTCATGTATTTCTCTCTGTTTTCTTGTGGTAGCAGTACTTTCCAAAGGGATGATCACAAGTAAACTTGCCTTTACCTCAAGGCAGATTAAGAAGGAGAGGAGGCAAAAAAGAAACAGGAGTTGGAGGTTTGCTGCTGACAGGCTGACTGTGCTTGAGCAGTTCCCAAAGGTTGCTTAGAGAGGAGCAATACTGAGTGGTGAGTAGGGTGGGGAGACCCTCACTAACCAGAAGTTCAGTAGGGTATCAAGCTTGGAGCCTACAGTGAGGCTGAGAGTAGCATGATGGTCAGGGCAGGTACATCCTATATCAATAGACAAGTGAGCAACAAACCAGTAAGGAATTATATTTTTCCATAATTCCATAAAGAATTATGTTGCAGAGGCTGGGGAGCTAGGAAGGCAGGCAGAAAGAAATGCCATGAGCATTGTGCTGGTTTCGTGCTTTGATACCTCAAAGAATAGAGGTTCTCTGCAGGCTCAGAGCTCAAGACTTGCTGTCACAGGGCATGCAGCCCTTTTGCCAGCTGAGCTAAAACTCATGAGCTCTTAGCCCACGACTCAAGATAGCCAAATTGGATTTTTTCTTCACAGACAGCAGCTAGAGAGTCTTTCTGCCAACTATATTTAATGCCATCAAGGCCACTTGTGGTCAACATGTCATTAAAACAGTATGTTTGGTATGTGTCCCATCAGGAAGAGTGTCTTTGACAGAATCAGCTGCATCAGTGTCAGGTTTGGATCTGAGTAAAGCTTCAGAGTAAGCCTAATTAATGAATAGGGCCTGCTAAGGTCATGGTCCAAAGCAGGGATTTGGTTGCATAAATTTCTATGCTTTTGTTTCAACAGGGAGTCTACACAAGATTTGTTTGGTATCTGAGCAACCAGTTTCTAAAGCATCGATTCCCAAGTAGGAGGCAGGAAAGGCTTCTTTTGATTCTCGAACAAAAGACTTCCGAATACCCTCTCAGCTCTGTGTCCTTGGTTTGGTACAGTACAGTGTCACTTCCCATGCATGAACTGTAAATGCTAAAGAGGTGAATAGATGCAGATCCAGACTAACAGCTGGGACTTGTTACCTCCCAGAGTGAGTGCTCAGTGCTGCTTAGCACCCTCTGAAAGGCACAGCATTTGCTAAGCAGAGCTTTTCTTTCCAAGTTGGAGGTGGGCAGAGCCAAGCTCTGTGTCACTTCTTCCCTCTTCTGCTTGGCTCTAGCTTGGAAAATTACTCCCTCAATATCAGGGGTAGCAAACTTGCTTCCCCTTTTTTCTCCTCCCATCATTCAGCCAAAGTGGAAAGAGGATGGGAATACATCAGTCTCACGCTGTTTGAGCAGAGCATTGTGGTTCTCTTTCTAGCCCCAGGGGGCTTAGCTGCACAATGGAGAGAAACACCTTCCTTATACAAGCAAAAATGCTGTTTGCAGTTGCAGCATGGACTATTGCAGGACAATGTCTGCTGCTAGCTGTCTTGTGTTGTGAGTGCCTGTGAGATTTGAGGAGTTAAAGGCCACTGCTGTGACCACTGAAGGGCAATATCGAGCCAGAGACCTCTGGTGATAAGAATATTTGCTGATATTACTGATAAGAATACTTGCTGATGTTACTGATAAGAATATTTGCTGATGGGACTCAGAAAAAGTTCAAGCTTGGAAGCTGGGATTTAACTGCTCTGTGTCTCTAAAACCGGCAAAGGGAGTAGATGTGATGTTAGTTGGTTGTTCATCATGTGGGCAGTGGCTCAGTACCACAGGAATGTCATTACTAGGTATATCTAAGCACAGCTGATACTGTCTGTTACCAGAGAACCAGGACCTCAGGTTCTCACAGCATTCATGATAAAAGTGTTGTGGTGCTTGGCCCCGCTGTCTGTCTGGCCATGCTGCCTTCCCAAACCTCCAGCTTCAAACATCAGGCTTCCACAGGGGCCTCATCTCACTGGGGAGCACTGATTAGGCCACACCTTGAGTGCTGTGTCCAATTCTCGGCCCTTCAGTTTAAAAAAGATGTTGAGATGCTTGAACATGTCCAGACTAGAGCAATGAAGCTGGGGAGGGGTCTGGAACACAAGCCCTATGAAAAGTGAGAGGGAGCTGGGGGTGTTTAGCCTGGAGAAGAGGAGGCTCAGGGGAGACCTTATTGCTCTCTACAACTGCCTGAGGGGAGGTTGTAGCCAGGTGGGGGTCAGTCTCTTCTCCCAGGCAACTAGTGACAGAACAAGAGGACACAGTCTCAAGCTGTGTCAGGGGAAGTTTAGGCTGAATGTTAGTAAAAAATTCTTCACAGAAAGAGTGATTGGAATAGGCTGCCCAGGGAGGTGGTGGACTCACCACCCCTGGAAGTGTTTAAAAAAAGACTGGCTGTGGCACTTAGTGTGCCATAGTTTAGTTGATGAGATGGTGTTAGGTAATAGTGTAGCAACTGTCCGTGTCCCTTTAAAACTGGGACTTGCAATTTGGCAGCAATGGATAGGGACCTGATGATCTCAAAGGCCTTTTCCAACCTAGTTAATTCTGTGATTCTGTGGCCATACACCTTGAGTCTTTCACCTAGAGCACGATACCACAGCCCTGGCTGACGGGGTGATAAGACTTGTTGACTTATCACAAAAGTCAGGATGATGTTGCTGGATGTGAACTGGCCATGCCTGGCTGGCACATTGTACAGAGCCCCAACACCACAGCCACTGTTCTCCATACTGAAAGCAGCCTGGGTGATATGTAGCTGGCATTTCACTTTGAAGGAAATAATCTGGTTTTATCTTTCAAAATATTCTACCTGAGTGACTCAGCAAGTGACTCACCTGGTCTGCCCTCCCAACGCTCATGGCTGTCACAGAAGGTGTTCTTCTGTCAGGGTGTTCATTTGTGGTGTAAGCAGACCTGGTGCTGCTACTGCAGAGAAAATGAGGTGGCAGCAAAGCTGAGTCAAACCTTGGGTATCTGAAGGAGGAGGCAAACCCAAGGGAGTGGCACACCCTTCCCACTGGCATGTGAGTGTTTTTCCCTTTACTGGCACTGAGAGCTCTGCAATAGCTCTGTGGCCCTACAGTGCTCTCAGTTTTCATAGACTCAGGGTCCTTAAGCTCCTGCTGGGCAAGGCTGCAGGTGTGTTGTATGAAGTGATGTGCCCCTCTCCTTGCAGGAGCAGTGGACAAGCAGTCACTTGTGCCACCTTCATTAATAGTTTGGGAATTTTATCCAGCCTGCCATTGACCACAACCCTGACTGAGTATGTCATTAACAAGAAACTGAGATTGGTTTGAGAGTCTGCATCCCTCTGTCTTGTCACTTTGAGTCACTAACCATCAATAGCTTTCCTTATTCCAGGAGTGGGAGAGAGCAGGAGAGCATTAGCAGATGTTTTTGGAGGAAAGCATGTTCAGAAACTCAGCTTCTCGAGAGACTTCATTCTCTTTCTGACTGTGAGTTAGAAATTACTTATCCATTTAGGCTTTGCTCTAAAATGCTGCCTCAAATATTGTCAGGGAAATGACATCACATTAAAAATGTAAGTGTGATGTAGTATGTGTTTGCTACAATTTACTTGCACTACTAGAAAGAAAAGCCCTAACGATTATAAAATAAAGCCTGAATATTAAGAGCATGATGCCAGAAAACACCCCTTACATCAAAACAGTAATTACCACTGGGGCTGGAACAAAGGAGCAGAGGGACAATTTTGGGCAAAGGAGTTTTGCTGGCTGAGAGAGGAGATGGGACTGCCCAGTCTTCCAGACAGTCAAGGGTCTGTGGACACTGTCTGGTCACTGGTGGGAGGACAGACAGTTCACCCTCAGAGCCATGAGGCTGTGGGAGAGTAGCTGTGGTGCTTATTGCAAAGGGGGCAGGAATCAAGGGAGCCAAGTGGAAGGGAGGGCTCTGCCCTCCTCAGAGCTGGAAGCTGTTCCCTGTCCTGGCTGAGGCGTGCAGCCAAGTGCTTTCTGCCTGGAAGTCTCTCTCTCCTCCCTTGGCCTCCTTCCATTGCTTTCCTCAGGGGACCCTAGGGGAAGGACTTGGCTGGCTCCAATGCCTTGTTCATCTCCCTATTATATCCATGGAGCTTATTGCCCTTCTGTTTGCTTTAGTTGGGAAGCATGGGGAAGGGGAGACTGGTCCATGATCTGCCTTATATCCCAGGTGTGCAGGTGTCTTGCCATGGCTCAGAATGGTTTGCATCAGGCCTGAACTGGAGAATTTAGCTTTTCAGGCCTAATATGGTTTCCTGAGGGAGTAGTGTTGTTTTGCACTGTTTCCCATTAGATTTGTAGAGCAGGGAGCATAACCTTACAACAGCTGGTGTGACAGGGGCTCATCCAAGGTCCTGACTTACTGGCTCAGACTTGCTGAAACCTTGCTCACAGAACTGAAGTCCTGATGTGGGACAGATCAAAGTCCTTCCCTGCTTCTCTGAATTGGGTCTCTGCTGCTCTCCCTGCTGAGTATTTTGGTCAATTCTTGCATTTGCCTTAGGAAATAAATAATTTCTCCTACAGAGTAAGGAGGTAGGGTTGATCACAGGGGATGTATTAGGGTTTAGGGACAAATGAGAGATTGAGGTTAGCTGGATAGGACCTTTGCTTGGCTCAGCCACAAGTTCATCAGAGGGCCTTGGATGCTTCACAGTTTAAAAATCCATAAAGTAGGGTTGGACTTAAAGCAGATGCTGTCAGTCAATAACATGGTAAGCCCAACATGGGAACTGTTTGCCACAGTTCACACAGTGCCACAGAACACAAAATTTAGCTTAGGTGACAGGACTATTCTGGCTACAGCAGTAATTCTTAAACATGATGAGTTTCTCTCTCTTTGAGGATTCTAAAAATTTGCTTTGTTGATTTATGTGACTTTTTTTTTTATTTATCAACTAAACCACCAGGCAAAGTCATTTCAGAGGTCATCAGGGCAAGTGAGGGCAACCTTTGTACCCCAGCTGAACATGATCCATTTCTTGTAGCAGCAGTGGGGATCTCTTTTATTTGCAAACTGTAGTTCTGTTTTCTGCTATGACTGCTGAGTTAGGTCTTGTGAGGGAGCTCAGCTCCTTCCACTCCTGTGCTACACATGCACATGTACATGTACCTGTGTGGTGGAAAGGGCAGGGTCAGTGCGAGCAGCAGCCTTGCAGCACTATAGGTGCAATTCTTATGCATGGCAATAGAGGACAGTTTGATATGATCTAAGCAAGTCATAAGCAGAGTTTTCTTTCACACACTGTAGGCAGAAGAGGAGAGACCAGTGAAGCCAAGCTGGGAATTAATGGTGATGTAGCCTCAGACAGATGCTGACACCAACCAGTGATGGAAGTACTGCTGTTAACTTAGGAGTTATGGAATTTGGTTTGCAGGGATTTAGAGTGCTCTTTAAACACTGAGCACATGGCACATGTGCCTTGTTTGCCCAGACAGGATGATGTAATGCACAATTATCTGCTGATGTCAATAGATTTCTTATAATGCAAGTCAAAACTCCATATGGCTTGAACACCAGACATAGGACATATAGGAATTAGGAAACAAACCTGGCACCCTGGCCCATTTCTACTGTCTGTCTTTCCATGCCTCTGCCAGATTTTTGTCCTTACTATGTTTAACTTCATTTTCAAACTAGCCTATAAGCACAGCCTTACCTATAGCCTATACTTCCTCTCCTGGCAGGCAATGCTCTTGGTTTCCTCCTTCCTTTTCTCTTCTACTTAATGCCTGCCTTAGTTTGCAAGCCTTGTAGACTAGGAGGAGCCTGTTCATTAATAGCCCTGTTTCTCTCCCTCTGAAGCTGTACAAAACCCTTACCTGTTTGCAGCAGATATTCTTTGTGTAGTCCTGAGTGTGAAGCTGATCTGGGCATATTCATGAAGCAAGTGATTTTCAGGTGTGCTAAATATTGGCATCTTCTGCCAAAATTAAGCACTGCCCACCTCTGGTAGTGCTCATACCAGGCTGTGACCATGGCAAGGACAAGGATACAGCTTGTATGGCAGGACAGTACATCAGAGACAAATGTTATGGTAAGGGATTTTTTTAGACTATTTAAACCACCCAGGTTTGTGTTTACATTAGTTTGAATTCTCTAACAACTTAATATTTTGGGTAAAAGAAAACTGTTAAAAATCACAAATCCATCTTTTAAATTAGTTTCTCAAAATTGCAATAGACTTTATTTCCTTCAGCAGACTTGACAGGCTAAACTTTAGGAGCTGCAGAGAGGAGTCAATTGCAGAATCAAAATTAAAAGTAACTCAGTACTTCCTCTTTCCCCCTGCTTTCTGAATGAAAATATTTCAGGCCTTTTTTACCCGTCACAGCAACTAAAATCACTTTGTACTAAAAGGTGGGTCATATATGAATATTTTGGTTTTAAAGTGCTGAGCAAACCATGGGAAATATTTATTAGATTTCATCACTGTTTCATGATAGAAAGTAGTTTTTTAGAGGACTGGCTGTAATTAAGCTTTTCAGGAATGCTGGATCTGTATACTGCCTTACAGTTTTTTGAAAGCTTTTCCTACAGCTGAGTAATTTGCCTTGTGTGACTAGATTAACCTGTGCAGGTAAGACAGAAGCTTTTAAGTATATCTCCTTGCCCCTGTTGCTCTCATGGTGTTGAGGACTCAGTGAATCTTCTTTCCCACACCTTTGTGGCCAGCTCCCTGGCCCTAGCACCACAGTGACATAATCAAATGGTGGTGCAACTGCCACTAATTGGCACTTTTGTTGGTAGCCTTCTCCAAGTGATGGAAAACTGAACGGGCTGTGGAGCCTGCACTCCTCTGTGCTCCAAAGGTGGCAGAGGACAGAGACACGCTGGCAGGTCAGTCTGAGGAAAACTGATGCTGCTATTGCTTGGTCTATAAACAAAGGACTTCTGTTTCCAAAGCCAAGAAGCCCCAGCCTTTTCCCAAGCTGTGACTGTCTGAAAAACAAGCCTGGACCCAGTTGGGTGAGTGATCTGTGTAGTCACCCACTGTAGTTTGCCCACAGTTCCTCTCAGCCTCTCCAGATTAAGCATCACAGACATCGATGAGCCACACACAGTGAGGTCCCCCAGTGACCTCCAGCAGGGTGAATCCCAGCATGGGCTTGGCACTAACTCTGACTTCTGTCCCAGAATAACAGGAAGAGCAGCGCAGTTAGCTGGCTTTGGACCCGTCACAAACATGTTGAGGGAATCTGTTTTGTTTGTTGAAATGAATTATCCAAGAGCTGGTGGGAGGGCTGTAGGGAATCACAGGGCAGCCTTTGCCTTGAATTCATGTTTTGTAAAAGGACTCATTTTGAGGTGTAGGATGTCCCGCCCAGCTTGTCATGCTGTTCCAATGTGTCATTACCCTCACAGCTTGGGAGCAGGAGCGTCTTCCAGCGCTCAGTTCAACTAACCAACTCCCCACTGCTGAATCTCATTATGTCTTTGTCAGGAAAGCTGATAAACATTTCCTCCCACCCCCAGCTCTGTCTCTTCCCCCACCTCACGACACTTTGCCATGTGCTAGATAGACCTGACTGCTTTACTACTTGTCTCTTTTGAAAGATGCTTCCACACCATTATCGTAGGACCAATGGGGAAAATGTACTCAAATAAGGAATTTAGTAACATAGATATTTTTTTAAAGTGGCTAAGTGAGGGATTAGTTCTTTAGATTTCTGTATTTTTATAACTGACAAGGTAGCTGAAGAGAACAGTTAGAATTGTTCCATGCTTTTCATCAAGGAATCTAAATTTCCGATGGTAATTAGTTTGAGCATGTATCAGCTTGGTTTCTTAGGAAAAAGGAACATTTGCTCTTCTAGGAAACATTTTCAGTGCTATCAGTCTAATAATAGCAATATTCTGTTTCTTCTCAAATTTCAGAAGTATGGTTTATCTTTTATTGTGCTGCAGTATGGAGATTATTTTAGATGAAATACCACTCTGTTCTGCTGAAGCATGAACAGCTTATAGTGCCTCATTCTGTGTTTTTTAACCAAAATTAATTCACGAATAAAAAAACGTGTGCCTTGAACATGACCTCTTCTCTTTGAGCGCATCAGTTCCTTGATGACCCCAGAGGGAGCAGATGTGCTGAAATACTTCAAGTGGCAAATAACTCCCTGGCTATGAATTTAGGCACTGAAACAAAACCCTAGAGTTTCAATGACAGCTTCCAAGAACAGAGCCAAAGCTCCAGTGCTGTGGCCTAGGAGATCACTATCATTGCAGTGCTGGTGGAGCCGGCAGAGCATGCAAGGGCAGTGCCAGTGTTACAGGGACTGCCTGGAATGCTGTAGACTAAAGGTTGCAGAGCAAAGAACAGAAGCTGTGCCCTTTGCTCGGTCAAAACAGAAGTGTTGGAAGCGGGACATTTGATCTGGAGCAGCTGTGAGGATTTTTTTTTTTTTGTACTTTGAAGCATCTCGGAAGGGATAGTTGAGGGAAGGTTGGATATCTAACTATTCCTCTGGTACCCAGAGTCGACACCAAGACTGCCACAGTGCTCACGGCTGAAGCTAAGCCACCACATTCTGCTGGGGAGCAGCAGTGGAGGGACCAGAATCCACAATCCATCCAAAAAGTCATGCTCTAGGGTCCTGGGCCATTGCCATACCTCATTAAATTCCTCTGGGAATAGTAGAGAGCAGGCACAAGCAGGGTGGCCTTCCTGCTCTGTTACCCTCCTGATCCTCAAGCAATCACACGGAGGGGCCACAGGGTCCAGCCCGGCCAGGGCACGAACGTTTTTGGCCAGAGCAGTGTGTGTACTCCAGCTCTCCACTGCCTGACAAGAAGCACCTTGGGCTTCCAAGAGGAAGAGAGAACTTTAGAAGGAAACCAACTGTTATTTATGCATATTTTAAAACATATTTTGTTCAGATGCAAATCCCTGGCAGGCTTGTTTAGGGCAGTTGTAACAGAATCTGGCTTCTCTTTGGTCTTGTGTACAAGAGGAGGAAGTTTTCATCTGTGCCTTTAAAAAAAAAACACATCTCTGCCAAGATGTATTAGGAGAGCTGTAAAAAAGGAGTCATCCTGTTCCAGGATGGTGAGGCTTATGTAACAGGGAAATCCTAACAAAAAGATACTCCCCCACCCTGCACACGCTTTTCCAAGGCACATGCCACTCCAGGGTTTGCAGTTGCTTGATTTGTATTTTGATCACATCTGCCACTGGTTTATTCAGATGTATTTACAAATACGTTCTTCCCCGTACCCTTATTTTTACATGCCATAGAACATCATTATAAAATGCTGCATGGCCCTCACCTCATCACAAGGATCTTTAAATAAAATATATTGTAAAGTGCCAGATATAATTCTTTTAAAAATGCAGTTCTCATTAAAACAGATACTTGGCCACTGCATTAGCAGCTTTGTATACTGATACATTTTTAGCACAAGTCTATTTTGTCAGGTGAGCAGGAGGCTCTCATACCGCCCCTCTAGCTCTCCAGTTTCAAGTCCAAAGGCTTTAGAAAATGAGGCAGAGGCAGATTGTCCAGAGCCTCTGGGAAGTGTTCAGGTGAAATGGTCCTGATCAAGACACGCATGGCTCCGACAAACAGTGATGGGGGAGCTAAGCCCACCAGGCACTGGAATCTGTTCTCCCCCAGGATGTCCTGCCACTGCTGCCGGTTGTCCAACAGTTGCTGTTTCATTGCAAACTGGAGGTCCTGAGGCACGAAGAAGAAGAGGCAGTCGAGGCAGAGGAGCTTGGCACGCATGTTAGCTGCTGGCATGTGGGAAATCTGCTGCAGCAGGGTGTCGAGAGGGGTATTCCCGGCACTGTCCTGCAGGCAGGGGGACGCGCCGTGCCCGAGCAGCAGGAGCAGGCACTCGGGCCGCACCAGTTCGCAGGCCATGTGCAAGGCTGTCTTGCCGCCCTCCACGCGGCTGCAGCCCCGCCGGTCCAGGTGGGCGGCTCTGTCGCCCGGAGGGAGGGCTTGGATGGCCTTGAGGATTCGGATGAGGATCCGGACCCGGTTGTATCGGACAGCCATGGCCAGGTGCGGGGCGGACTGGCAGCAGCTGAAGCTCTGGCTGGGTACGGCCAGTGCGCTCTGGGGGAACTTAGTCAGCAGGTGCCGGGCGTAGGGCTGGTGGTCGTGCACCAGCGCGTACAGCAGCGCTTCCGAGGGCGAGTACACGCTCACCTTGCCCCCGTCCTCCCAGTGGAAGGCCTCCATGGTCCGCATGTCCTCCAGGAACCAGACGGGCAGCAGGTCCCTCACCGCCTGGTAGAAGGCGAAGGAGGATTTCTTGCACTGCTTCTGGGACTCGGCGCCGCAGCCGCCGACCCACCGGACGCTCCAGGGCATGGCGGGCGGCCGGGCTCCGCCGGGGGCTGCCTCCCACCATCAGCCCGGACCTGCGGGAACGGACAGGCGGTCAAGGTTGGCGAGCCCGCCTCCCCTCCAGTGCGGGGGACAGCGAACCGCCGCGACAGCGCGGTGCAGGAGACACCCGCATCCCGGTGCACTGGATCTCCCTCCCTCCCTCCCCGCAGTGCACGGGATACCCGTGTTCCCGATGCACAGCAACCCGGTACAGGGGAACGGCCTCCCCGCGGTGCACAGGACGCCCACGTCCCCGGCGCACAGCAACCCGGTGCACGGAAACGGCCTCCCCTCCGTGCACAGGACGCCCATATCCCTGGTACATGGGAACCCGGTACGGGGAAACGGCCTCCCCCCTCCCCGGTGCACAGGGACCCGTCGTCCCTCCGTCCCCCAGCGCTCACCTCCCCGCCGGTCCCGCGGTGCCTCTCGTTCCCGCGCCCGTTCCCGTGCCCGTTCTCGTTGCCGTGTCCGTGCCCGCCGCAGTGAAGGGGCGGGAGGCGGGAGCGCCGCGCGCCGCCGCGGGGCCCTTTTATCCGCCCCCCCCGCCCCGGGCGGTGAAGGTCGGTCAGGACCGGGGAACTGTCCGGCCGCCGCTGATTGGCCGTCGCCCCGGCGCCCCGGGCGCCCATTGGCTGCGGCGGGAGGACGGGGCCCGGCGGCGGCTCGTGCGTCACGGGAGGCGAAGTTCCAAGAAACTTGGCGGAGGGCTCGGAGTGCCGCGGGGCGGGGCGGGAATGCCGCGGGGCGGGGGCGGGCATCCCGCGGGCACGGCGGCAGCGATCCCGGGCCCCGGGTCTCGGGGGTCCGGGGGGGCGTGGGACTGCGGCGGTCTGGGGGCGTGGGGGGCTCAGGGGTCTGAGGTGTACGGGGGGTCTGTGGTCCCGAGGTTCCAGAGGTGCGGAGTCCTGGGGATATGGGGTTCTGGGGATGAGGGATGCGGAGAGCATAGAGTGCTAGGGTCATGAGTTGCTGGTCTGTGGCCGGGGCATGCCAGGGCCTGGAACACAGGGGTCAAAGGCACACGGCGTCTGGGCCACGGCGGGACCTTTGCACAGCGGCCGTGGGACAGCCGCGCTCCTGCAGACGTGCAGTGCCCGGGCACACGGGTGCCAGGGCAGGCGCTGCCACACCCCCAGCCCGGCCCAGGCCAGTTCTCAGCTTGCTCCCTTGCCCTTCTCGTGGGTGGCTCCGGCTGGAGCCTGGCACTGCCCTTCAGCCGGGGCGCACATGTGCGCACACGTGTTTGTTTCTGAGTTTGCGGCTCTCGCATTTCTCCCAGAGGGTGACATTTGCCTGCAGCCCTTCCCGCTGACAGGCATCCATCAGGTTTTGGCTACAGAAGAGTGAGGAGGTGGTTGTGGCGTGGGGTGAGCCCGGCACTGCCCACAGCCCTGCTCCAGGGACTCCTCTTGGACACTAGCAGTCCCTTGGTCCTAAAATGTGTGTGTACAGGGAACAGCCACGCAGCAGGAAAGCACGTGCTGGTATTACTGGTGCTCTGTCATAAGGCCTCCTACTGATAGCAAATCCTGGGATCTGCTCCATCCTTATCTCCCCCAAGCGGGTTCAGAGCATTTCCCTCTTTCTCACTGTGTATTTGAGCCCAAAGTCTACCCTTCTTGCAGCCATTGTCCTCTCAGTCAGGAAGATCAGGCTCTGACTCCCTGATGTGCAGGTGGGCAATGCTGGTCACTGATGGGTTCATGGCTGACAGCTCTTTTTTCTTTTGTTCTTGGGGTTCCCCAGCCTTCCCCTCACTTTTCATACGTCCCAGCATGACCTGTGCTGGTGCACACTGGGGGGGATCACCAGGTGCGGGGTGAAACGCTCTAGTTCTCTGCAGCCCTCTTTGTGCAGCTGCTCGGGGTGGCAGGGAGGGAGCCCACAGCACACTCCCAGCCCTCCCCTTGACCTCGATGAGCACGAAGCTGGCGAGGAACAGCCATCCCCTTTGTCGTGCCTCTTCTGAACCACCATTCAGCCATGGAAACAATGCTTAAACTGTGCTTGGTTTGCTTTGTAACTTCTTCCCTGCCACACGGTGCTCACATCAAACCCCAGGGGTCTAAGTGAGGGCATGCAGGCAGGTGGGTGAGCCAGGCAGGATACTGCGTGCCACTGTCACACTGAAAAACTCTTGGTGACTACATCTGAGGGAAGAGAATAAAAGAAGGATAACATGCACTGAGCTGCTTTGCCGGAGAGAATTACGTCCAGTGTTTGTCAGCACGATTCGTCATCGGAGGATCCCCGCGGATGCACCACAGCTCCTGGTGTCTTGGATGTCAGCCAGGGCACGGAAAATCCTCTTTCACCGCTCGTTTCCGATTCCAGGTGAAACTCATTAAAAGCAGCTGCATCACCCCTCCCTACTGTCACCAGGGCACTCACCCATCAGTCACATCCTGTCACTGCAGGCATGGGATAATTTGTACCGAAGTGCAGGATCAAAAGAAATGGTTTAAAAATAGGTAATTCTGCAGCCCTTCCTTTGTGTCTGCAGCAGCCTCACCTACCTGTGCCTTGCCACCCACTGCTGATGACAGTGGTACTCACCATAGCTCTGATCTGAGAGATGGCCCTGTCCAACCATGAATCCAAAACCCTTTCCTAGCCATTGCCAGGGCATTGTTGTTGGTTTGAATGTCCGGTGTAGTGACAAGCCAGGTTGCTCAGCTCTTTTTAGTCATTGTCCACACGTGCCTGGGCAAGCCAAGTGGTGTTGGAGCCCAAAGGCAGGGGATTAGCATAGCTGCAAAGCCAAATTGTGTAGGAAATTGGTGTCTTTTGTGTGGAAGTGGGACTTTTTTCCACAGGCCAAGATCTTCTATGGAGGTGTGGAGAAGAATTACAACGTTTGGCTGCTTTGGGCCCCAGCACTGCCTTAAAAATAGGCAGTGTTCTGAGTGTGTTCTGAGTCCTTGTGGCCTCACAGCCAGGTAACCCACAGGCTGTTCTCCATTTGCAAAATATATTTGTCACATACATTCAAAGTGGGAACCTGCCTAAATGAAAGGCAGCCTGTTTGTGGGCTGCACTGGATTACATTTCCCACCAAAATTGTTTAGAGGGTACCCAGCGCTACTGATGAAACAGGACAGCCCAGAAAGGTTTTAGTTTTGTGATATGTATTTCTTTGCACAGGCCCATGGACATGACATCTTTGTTTGAAGTCCAGCCTGGTTTTAATCACTTTGAATTAAGTAACTGATCTTATTACTGACCTGACTATGAGAGGGCTTATCACAAGTTCCTTGGCACATGACAAAGATTACTCTGCCGGTGCAACCACATCCAAGTAATGTGACGTGTCCTCTCAGAGCTATTTTTGTGTTCACCCTCCTTCAGGACCTTTATCCTTTGGTTTCTCCAGCCGGTGACCAACTAAAACCCTCTTAATACTACGGAAACCCCAACTACGTAATGGCATGAAGGGAAAAGCTCTGCCATTTCTTGTTGTAGACGTCATTTGCTTCCTAAGGCTTTCATTAAATTGAGGGCAGGATCATACTGACTTAATGAACACTATTGTGGGTGTAATTAAAAGCAAACCAAAAATAGGCAGTATCAGGGAGCACACTGAACATGGTTAAGGTTTAGCGCTGGCTTGGAGAATGTGATGAAAGATGGGCAAAGAGTACATCCCTTATCCTTGAACAAGAATGAAGGATATAGAGTTTACTCCAGTCCTTGAAAGGATTCTGTGCATGGGTTTGACTCTGAACATTTACCAGTCTCCCCTCAAAGAAGGCAGACTCAGGACCAAAGGTCAGCGATGTTGGGACAACAGCTCCAGACCTGTGGTTGGCTGTAACAGCACAGCTGACACTTTGCTTTAAGCCTCTGGGATCTTTGTCAACAGGTCAGATAGAAATGCCTAAGGTCCTGTTTAGCTAAAATTAAACATCCTCAGAAAGAAGTAAAGAATGAGGAGAGCCAGGGTTTTGCAGCAAGGACACTGGGCTGGGATATACACATTCTATGTGCCCCACTCAATGCAGGTACATCACTGATCTCTTGTTTAATTTCTCTGTGCCACCAGCATCCTGTCTGCAGAAGGGGTGCAGTAATACTGCTTTGATTGTCCTGTTTTAGCTGGTGAGTTCTTTAGGTCATAATATGCAAGTATATAATTTTGGTTCTTGACATCCTGGGTCTGTATGGGAAACCCTCTGCTCTGCTGTGTTAGACTGGGGACAAAGGCTGGTCATCCTGTGGGGAGATACTGTGGCAGAGCTGCTGGCAGTCACTAGACAGGATTTGTTCTCCTTTGGTGAGGACATGCCATGCGAGGAGGCAAATGGCAGCCCCAGGCACTCTCTTCAGCTGTGATGAATAATAGCTGTTGCTGACACCTCGTGGAAGCCTTACACAAATATTTTCTTCAGAAACCTTTCAGTTTCGTTACCTTTTCTGCTGCTGGTTCCCCACCTGGGGAGCTCACCCTTTGCTTCTGTCATCTCTAGAGCACCCAGCTGGGAAGCAGGCAGCAAGGCCCTTGACTGCCTGCAGTACCAGGGATGGGAAGGCAGCCAAAGAAGGCTGCCCAGGGCTGTCCTTTCCCTCCTGAAAAGAGAGTGAGGGCTGTTTACCATGGCTGTCTGTTGCATATCAGATGTGGAGAGGAGAGCACTCCCCTTCTATACCCCTTCTGGTTCTGTAACACGCAGCATGTACATGCTTTTTGTGTGCCCGTTTGCCCATTTCTGTTTTTCAGGGGAGCATATTGGCAAGTGGCTGTTACAAATCGCTCTGTTCTTTCATTTTGGAATCTCAAAGCCCTTTGGAAAAGATGCAGAAGTTTTCCTGGGAAGTGCAAATGTGTTCATTTGAGAAACAAGACCACCAAAGAAGCTGCAGAGTGTCTGCAATGTTCTGGGTTGGGGCATTGCTCCTGGCTCCTTTAATGGAACCATCAGACAACATCCCTCCATCCAGGGGAGGAGTTGTGGCTTTGAACCTCGCCCTGTTCTCACCACTCACCATGGCACTGTCTTGCTCAGCAGCCACCTCTTCTTCCTCCTCAGTCTTCCTTGGTATTACAGTCACTCTCTACTTGCTTGACTTTTTATGAATCACCATTTCACACTGAGCCTGAGCTGCCCATAACCTCAGCTGCTTTGCTTTTTCTGCTGCATTATAGGGCCAGCTCCATCCTGACCCATGGCATGAAAGAAAAATCTCTTCTGGAAACAACAAAGTGAGCAAATCTTGTTACTCTTGTTTCCTCGCTGCTGCTGAGTGAATTCCAAAAATCTGCATACTAAATGATACATGATGACTGAGCACTGGAACAGGTTGCCCAGGGAGGTTAAGGAGTCTCCTTCCCTGGGGATGCTAAAAAGCTGTCTGGACACAATCTTGAGTAATGTGTTCCAGGAGACTCTGCCTGAGCAGGGAGGTTGGAGTAGAGGACCTCCACTGATCCCTTCCAACCTTACCCATTTGCAATTCTTGGGAGCCCAAGTGATGCTCTGATACACTTTGTTTTGGAAAGGAAATGTCTCCACTGGCTCTGGAGGAAGTATGTAATGTGAAGGTTGACCACATGTCAGTCACAGCTGATGGGAGGCTGAATAAATGGCTCAACTGCTATCACAGATTTGTCGAGGTTGTCCATGTACACTGGTGGGATAACCCCATTTTTAAAGCTTTGAAACTTATTTTTTGTTCTGGTTCCTTGGTAGAGAAAAACCTTTATTTTGACACCTGTAATAAAAAGGCCGTGTTCATCCTTTTGGAGACTTAGGGAAACTGCTAGAGCTGCGGCAGAGATTAAATTTCATCCATCATGTTACAGGGGGAAACTGAGAAGTGTACTTGTCCCTTAAAAGACTGAAAAGTACCTTTTGGGGAGCCTTTCTGTTTCGTAAGCAAGCAGTCAAGTGGGGTCAGAGAGCTCCTGTGCCTGTGGAGGATTTTGGCCTTCAGCTTGATGTTGGTTGTTAAAAATATTTTCCCAGATGTATTAATACAACCAGACTGGATTGCATCTGAGCTGAACATTGTGAGCCTGAGGCAGGACATAAATATAGAAGCAAAACAGGCTGACATAAGAGTCATCTGCCCTCTTGTATACAAGAAGTGAAGGAGAAAGAGAGGGAACTTACTCTGTCGCAATTTTTGGACACTTCTAGGAATTAGCCTGAGCCTCAGAGAGTGCCTGCAGCAGGGCCCTGAGGCACAAAGCCCCCATGTATCCCTCTTTCAGCCCCTGGTGTGCTATGTCACAGGACTGCACACTCAGCACATTTTTAACCCAGGGTTAGATTTGCCTAGACAAGGTCTGCAATTGGGAATGACCATTTGTTTGATGTGTTTGCCTAACAGGATTACCCTTATCATAATGATATAGCAACCTGGCCTTGGCAGAGCAAACACCAACGGCTAAAGGGGTCAAACTCTTGCCTCCATTGCCCCAGATATGCACAGCATAGCTTGTTTCTTATCATGCAATATCCAGCCTTCGTGCTTCAGCTGGCATTCAGATTTTGGAAAGAGCAATTGTGCCATATACTGTGCCTGCTGACATCACACTTGGCATTTCTTTCTCCCCACATGAAAAACAATATCAATAATATTCAAAGGTTAGAAAAATGATGCAGCATTTTACAATTAGAGAATGTGATGCCTTCCCCAGTGGGAATTACTCTGAGCAGGTGCCTTGATAGAATTCAGTGTGAATCTGTTGCCCTCTGGCTCCCTAGGAAACAATGGTTGCCTGTTTTTTGTATTGTATATCATGAAGGTACATTCAAATCGTTACAAAATCATCTATTTGCCTCTAAAAGCATACCTGTGATTAATAAAGTTTGCTAACTTAAAAGACTTGAGAGATGTACAGGATGAAAACTCAGTTTTCCCCCAAATAAGTAGAATAAAGGCTTTCCTGAAGCAGAGCCTAAGCCCACTGGTGGTTGGCATCCAGGCTTACCCACTCCCATTTCTGGCCAGGCTGGGGGCACCTCCTGGCTCTCTGCTGGTGTCATTTTAACCTCAGCACTTCACAGGCCAGCTGACATGATCCTGTCCTTACCAGCTCCTGGGCTATTTGTGGAAGCAGAACCTCTCGCTCACTATGTGCCGGCTCCAAAACAAGCAGGATCCTCTATTTATAATGTGCTATAACTTGCCTGAATGAAACCTGCAGCTCTTCAGGCTCTAGGCCCCCAGGACTGCTGATGCAGCAGCACCCTATTTCCAAGGGATGCTGCTTGCAATGCTGAAATGGCTCTGCATAAAGCCACGGGATGCGTAGGTACATAGTGTGAGCGGTACATTCATAGGCTTCTGGTTTTTGGAGCAGGCTGTACTCGTCAGGGCTGTGCAGATCCCCTTCTCTAGATGAGGTTTGGGGGATGGAGCCTCTCTGGAGCAAAGCAGAGAGATATCTTCATGCTGCAACAGCTTTACTGTGTAGATGCTTGGATTGCCACAAGCAGCATCACCTTTTTACCTCCCCCCCACCTCAAGGTGTTTATAGCTGGGATGTGGACAGGGCTCCGTGGCTCAGAAATTATATATTCAACCTAAATGATTTGAGTTTGCCTGTGAGTAGTATATATTTAATTTTGGTGGCATGTGTGGCTGTTCAGAGCCTGCTTTTCAGCATGGAACTGTTCTGACCTTCTACCTCATTGCAGGACAAACTCCTCTGTAAGACAAAGCAAGGCAGCCACCTCATTTTTGTTTAGAGGCTGGTACATACAGTATAATGCTCACCCAAGGGTGGTTTTGCTGTAATAACCCCCCCCCCCCCCCATTTGAATGATAAAACACAATAGATATAAGGCCAAGCAGAAAGATTAAAAAAAGAATTGGCTAATGCTTTGCATGTCTTAGAGGACTTATTTTTATTCCCATTTGCTCATTCTCTCTGCTCTTGGCTGCCGCTGGGTCTTTTGAAATAACAAACAGGGATGAAGAAAAGAGGGCAGCTCTGTCATGAGCTTCCTTCGGTGGGAAGCGGCTTCAGTGCAGCAGTTAACTCTAACAGTGACTGCAGCCTCCATGGCTCTGGGGCTTACATCCCAATAGGAAACCTGTCTTGTTTTTCTGAAGAAAAAGATAGGATTTTCAGTCAAAAGCCTTTTTGCTGCAAAGTGGTGTTTAGAAAGGGTCTGTCTTTCCTTTTGCTTTGTAAAAAAGTAGTCAGAAGTCTTCTAGCACTGCCTGCAGCAGCTCTGCTGCCAAGAAAACCTCCTGGGTCTGGTGATGAGGCCTCTGCAATATTTCCGGTTTCTCTGTAATTATTTTCTAATTAAATTTTCAAATCCAAGTACAATCAGGAGGTTAAACCATAGCGAGTTCACAGTAAGGTCTTTCCGTTTGCTTTTTCTTTTTCTAAATCAGTAGCTATCCCCTATGTAGAGGTGATAGATAATTTCGTGCATATAAAGGTGCATAAAATCAGGGTAGCAATGCTGTCTACTTGCTGAATTCATCACTAGCATCATTTTAGGCAACTCTCCATTTGGAAGCATTGTTTTTGCATGGAAATTATTGTAATTGCCTGATCAGATTTGTCCATTAGTGTGTCTACTCATGGCTTATTAAGTGGCTGGGGCATTAGAGTGCAGCTCCCCTTGCCAGGATTTCCCTCAGCTTCTCCACATGCAATTTAGAGAAATGGGAGGACTTATGTTCCCAAGATGTTGGCAGTGTTATTTGATGCCCTCAGTTCAGAAAACAGAAATAAAAAAAGATCTAAAAAGATGATGTAAAGTAGTGGGGAAATGAGATACATGTCAAAACCAAGCCATGTGTAAATAGTGAGGCTGAGAAACACCTGAGCCCAGCTACTAAGCACGGCACAAAGGTTGATTTTTTCCTGCCCCTACCTGAGCCATGCAAGGGCCCCAGTGATCTCCTCCCCTTTGGCTCTGCTTCCTGGACCTCTCCTGTAGCCCTGCTTGGATACCAGGACCAGGACAGGCTCACTGGGCTCACCATTGCCTTCCATCTCAGCAGCAGGGCTGCCCACAGTGGAGCAGTGACCGGTGACATGAACAGTGCATTTGCAGATTTTTTTATTGCAGAAAGGTCTGAAGCACACTTGGACAAGGTCTTGGGCTCCTTCAGACTTTCCTCCAGAGCTGTAGGGCTTGGCAGAGCTGGTGCCCATGCTGGCTCCTCAGCCCATCTGCGTAGCCTGCAGATGCCAATGTGGTCCCTCTCAGACAAGAGTTGTTTGGTGCCTCTTGGGAGTGCTGCTGTTTGGCAGCTCACTCAGAGCTGGATATGGCAGCGCCTCCTGAAACACCCAACAATGCAGGTGGGAATTTCACTGGTGATAAGAAGCATTTCAGGAAACAATCAAAATACTCAGGCTCTCCTCTTCACATCTCTGCTCTGTTGCTGCCAGCCTTTAGCCTCACTATCCTGCCCCCAAATCAGGGATGGCAGAATAAGAAGTGCCTGTGTCCCAGTTTACAGCAAGGGGTTTCAGCTTGAAGAAAGCATGTTTGGACTAATATATCAGTGTGATAAATGAATGTAGGTCTTGGAGAAATGCCTGTAGTTGGGAGAGATAATACTGTTGGGTTGGGGTTTTTCAATGATGTCAGCACTTGAAGTCACTTAGACTTGTGTTTGGGCTAAGCCCATAGGAAATGTAAGATTTTCTATCAGTTTACCTTGGAAATTTTGCTGCTGCCTCTGAGGCACAAGTACTCTGGAGAAAGCCTTCTCTTCCAATTCATGTGTTCTGTGAAGCAGAAAGAAAAACATATTGGTCAGGGTTCAAGCACCTTTTTTTGGTTGTCTTGGTGATAAGTGCCTGATAAGGGTTCAAGGTCTTTGCTTGCTTGTGTAGAATAAAAGCAGCTTTTCTTAAGTTACTGCTGGCATCCATGGTCTCCCACAGGGTGCTGACCTGTTACTCCCAGTGTCTGGTCTGGGCTGTTCTTGGTGAGTAAGACAGAGCTGTACTATGTGGCTTGTAGTTTGTCCTACAACAGAGCTGACCTTACAGGTTTCCAGTCTCTGGCATGCTGCAGTGGCTATGCCATGGCAAGCATTTGGGGTAAGCTGGATGCTCCCTGGGGCTCTGTGGAAGGAGTGTGGGATGGTGGCACAAGCCCACTGCAGTCGGTAGCCTGCTGTAGTGGTCCCTGGAAGCAAACCAAAAATAGCTGCTGTGTTAGCACCATCACTAAGTTTTGGAGTTGACAGCCTGGGGAGGTGTAAAGGCAAGGCAAGACTTCTTGATGCTGCCACTTCCAGCTTTTTATTGTCTGGGGAAAAAGGGACTGGTTCTCTGATGCTTGGTTTGTGCTCTGAGAGACTAAGCATGTCTGAGGGATGGATTTCTTTAGCAGGAGTGTGTGGATGGTGGTGTGAGGAGAGGTGAGGCAAGGTCAGAGCAGAGGGATGTGACATTCAGGTTTGCCCTCAGGGCTCCAGTGGGCTGAAGGCAGATATCAGAAGCTGGACTCCTTGGATCACTTGCAGTGGTGAGGATTGAGCTGCATCCACTCTGCTGCCTCCAGCTGCTGCTCTCATGGGGTTTCCCCAGTCCTGTCTGCCTGATGCCATGGGCAACTTCCCAAAGCTGCAGACTCAACTACCTTCATTTCTGCATAGGCCGCTTAGTCATTTCCCACTTGTAAACAAACATTTTAGAGACACTGGAGAAGCTGAGCCACCAAGAGGACAAAGCTCTGCTGCTTTTAAAGTAGCTCATTCATCAGTGAGTTTCTTTGTGCAACACCTCAGTTGCACAAGTGACAAACTGCAAACAGCCTCTGCTTGTTGTATAGGGAACAGGAAAATGTGCTTCTGGAGGAGGCCAGTCTTTCAATCTTCAACTTGACTTCCATGTTAAGATTTGTAGTTGAGGTGACTGTTCTGAGCTTTTTAAAATTTTTTTTTCAGAGAAAAAAAAATTTATTTTTCCCCTTCTTTTGCAGTGAGGCTTCCGTTTGTCTCACTGCCTTTCCACTGATAAACCCATGCTTATCAGGTCTTGAAACCTCTCCTTCTTCCCTGTGTGCAAAAGTCTTCCTGTGTTTCTCTGAGGACACTTGTGTTGGCAGAGCAATGGAGATATGAAGCATGGTTGTTGCTGTATCCCAAAGGCATAAAATTCCCCTTAATCCTTGAAAAAGAACAAATCTGCTCACCCATGTTTAACTGCTGCCTGGCTTCTGTCGTTTCCTAAGCTTTGTTTCCACTGTGACCTGCCCAGAGGTGTGGGCTCACACCTTCTTCCTGCTGACCCCAGGCACAGCATCATGTGCCTGATATGAGGTTCCACACTGACATGGTTCTTGAAAATCCTATGTGACTCAGGGCATGCACAGTTTGGAGGTGAATTATTGCTAGGTCTCCTGGAGCACTACCCAGCAGTGCTGGAAACAGCCCCCAGGATCAACACTCCTGCAAATGATCAGCCAGCCCCTTCCTTAAAGAGGTCCTCCTAAGAAAATATTTGTAGGGCTTAAAATGGAAAACTGTTTCACAAAAAAAAATCCTAGAGAGAGTGATAAGTAGTAAAAAACAAGTGGGATGTGTTTAAATCGAATTTTAAACAGCCTATTGGACATTTTAGTTGAGGGATTTATTCTTGTCTCATTAAAAAGAAAGAAAAAATCCAAATTTAAAAGCTGTATCACGAGGGGTGGAGGCTGCCAGCATGAGCCAGAGAGAACTGTGGGGCCGAGCCAGAGTTCCTGGGTTCCACCTCTCCTGCTCTGCCCACGGGCTCTGGGCTGGCACAGGCACAGTGCTCCTTCCTGCCCACCGCCAGCCTCCTAAACACGGCTGGCTCTTTCTCGCTGCTCAGCACAAGCTGGGTCAGGCACCTGATAAATCTGAGCCAAAACCGAAGCACATTTGGCTGCTGAGGATGAAGTTGCTGTCAATTTTTTTCTTGGCTCAGCAGTTTCCCCTGAGATCTCTATCAATGAATCGATGCTCGTTATCGCACTGTCCTGCCTCGGCTCCGCATCCTGGGAGGTGTGTGGCCTCAGACTGGCCTTGAGGGACGTGTGGCCTCTGATGGCCACCCAGCAGCCTGGGGCTGGATCAACACTGAATTTAATTCCCATTGGAGCTGCTGGGGTTCACTTCAGAGCTCAGCGTGTGCCAGATGCTCTGTGAACTGGGACATCTACCTGGCTGCTGGTGTGAGAAGTGTGTCACTGTTACATAAACCTTTTGGGTTCTCTCAGTTTACTGCCCTTCATTAGGAGGTCGAAAGTAACATTTTCTGCTGGACTACCCTTCCTGCAGAAACAGCCTGATTCTGTGTCCATAAGATGGATTCAGGTTTTCTATTTGGGTATCTCCAGTGACATTGGTCAGGCACAAAAATCACACGCTCTGAGAGAAGAAAACCAACAGTTTTGGCTGCTTTATCCCATATCAGAGTATTTCTCTGTTTTTTAAAATTATTTTTATCTTTAGAGCTTTTTTTTTTTTTATAAACTATTTCAAATTAGAAAAACCAGAAGCTTGTTGTAATGAAAATTGGGACCACATTACAAATCACCAGGGCTCTTCCCACCAGCGTTCTGGCCAAAGTTGATTTGTGGCGCCTGTTCCAACTTGCAGCAGCCGCGAGTGTATCGGCAGCCAAAGGTTCCCCCCTGCAGCACAGCAACAGCTACTGCAGGTGCCCCACGAGCTGGAGATCATTTGTCTATGTGGATTTTTATGTTAAAAAAAAAAGGGGGGGAAAATAAAAAGGCATCTTGCCGTGCTAAAATCCGGAGAAAATTCTACTGACTTCAGCAAAAGCAGATGGGGTTGTCAATGGCATGGAGGAACTGGGGATTATTGGCAATTTTTTCCTTTGTGAGACCCAGTCTGGGGAGTTTCCCAGGGAGATATGTTAGGCCACGGGTCATGGTATAATGACTACATCCACAGGTCAGTGCCAGACACAGTTCTGCCCCTCGCCCATGACGAGGTGAGAAAAACGGGGCTTAGAAAGTTTACATGGTTCAAGAGACAACTGAAAAAATTAACGGCTGAGGGATACTGAGGCAACACCACAGCCCGAGGACTTGCCTAAGAATCAAACTCTTGGAGAAGTGGGGGTTTTGGGGGAAGAACCTTTTTCGATTCTCTGTTCTTGTACTACCCCCTCTTCTGGCTGCACCTGGGACTGATGGACCTTCCCATGATCCAGCCCCACGGCTCTTGATCTCTCATGGACATCTGTGCTAGTGCTTGCCAAAGCATTTGGGCTTGCTGTTGCTACAGACTTTAGCCAAATTACTACAAAGAGGTCACAGACCAAACATCCTTTCCAACTTTACCTGGTTAGATCTTTTTTCTAAAGGAAAGTTGAACTCCAGAAAAACATGCTGGCCTTGTGCATCACCCAAACCAAGGTCTGCTGCCCACCTTGTGCATCACCTACACAAGGGGCATCTACCCAAGCATATATTGATCTACCTTATTTTAGGGATGCAGTGGGGCTTGACCAGTATTTGGCAGAGGCTCATAAAGCAGTTGAGGTGCTTTGTTCCCCTCTTACATCCGCATACAGACCCCCTGATCTCTTAGCTGGCTGCTGGCACAGCCCACAGCGTAGCACAGACTGTGTTTTCTCATGTGAAATTCAATAAATTCAGCATTTTCAGGACCTCGGCATAATCAGGGTTTTCAATCTTCTCCTTCATTGCCTTCTAATATACCCTCCTAACAATTAACTCTGTGTTGGGAGAATGCCAAATGCAGGGTAAAAGACTTCGTTTTTCTTTCCCATAATTAAATGTCGTGTTCGCTGCTGTCTCTCCCACTCGATTAAGTGTCCGTGTATGGTCTAAAATGCTCTTTGGTGAATTACCATAAAGTCTGTCAGGATTTCAACCAACATTCTCCCTCCCCTGCATCTGTGTAGCTCACAAAGAGCAGCATTGGCCAGCGCTGGGGGCTGTCCCCCTGGCCTTTTTCGGGGGGTCGGGCTCAAGCTGGGGAAAGCACTGTGAGGCTGTGTGCCCACCTCCCCTCACCCCCTGCCTGAAGCAATTGTGCCTGGAGACAGAGCCTGTGACCCTCTGCACAGCGTTGTGGCTGCGCCTGCCTCGCTGCCACAGGAAACTACTTGGATGTCAGAGGAAACAGGTTTTTACTGCAACTCGGTAAAAACCACTTGCAGGCCCCTCCCTGGTCTCCATCTGTGCTGTGGGCTAACTGGGGCAGCTAGCTGATGAGTCCTTTTTTTTTTTTACTACTTTTAAAGATATACTGGAGAAATGTTCCCTAAGAGAGACTCTGGCAAGATTTACAGCATTGCATGGGATGGCAAAAAAAATATAGTGGGGTGTCACTGAACTGAACTAATAGATGTGTGAGCTATGGGCTGGGAGGTACAGTAAGTATCAGAACTTTCTACTGGCTCAGGATGAGCTGGAAGTGAGATGATGGCTGGGGTCCTCAGCACAAGACAAGCAGTGTGGCAGCCCTGTCCTGGGGATTGGCTCATTCCTGCTTAGAGGGTTTCCCCAAGAAACATTCCCATACACTTTTTGCCACATCCCCCAGGGCTGCTCTTTGCCACCCAACTCCAAGCAGAGGGTGCTGGTAGGTCCCTGGGCAGTATGATACTCCCAAGGGGCAGCGTAGTTTTGCTAAACTTTTCAGCACAGCCCTGGCTCCTGCAGAGAGTCTGTACTTGGCTCCTCTACATCCTGCAGTGCCCAGCCCTGCTCTTTACCCTTCGAAATGTTCCTGCAGGCCTCCCCCCCACCTCCCCTCACCCCTTCCCCCCTGCTTCACTGTGCTGATTTGTTTAGAATCACAAAGTTGTTTAGGTTGGAAAAGACGTTTAAGAACATCGCATCCAACTGTTAACGCAGCACTGCCAAGCCCACCACTAATCCATGTCCCTAAGTGCCATTTCTACATGTTTTTTAATACCTCTGGTGATGGTGACTCCACCACTTCTCTGTGTATCCTGTTTCAATGCCTGACCACCCTTTCAGTGAAGACATTTTCCCTCATATCCAATCTAGATCTTCCCTGGCACAACTCGAGGGTGTTTCTTATTTTCCTATTGCTTGTTTCTTCAATTTTCATAATTCTTCAATCTTCACAAATTCAGATTCATTACTAAGTTCAGAAGCAGTCTCTGATACAGGAAGATGGGTCACTATAATTTCAGAGAAGACTTGGTGAGGCAAAGAGAGCCAACAGATAAATCTGGAATGTGGCTGTGAGTTCCAAGCCCTCCTTGCCTGGTGGTACCTCTGCCGCCTGAGAAGGGATCACACTGGGTGGGATGTCATACCAATGCTATTTTCCCAACATCTCCTGCAGCTCTCTCAATGTCCTTTGGATAAACAGCTGCAGAAAGGGAGCCTTTGTTTCCAGCAGTGTTGGGGGAATGGCTCGTGGTGGTACAGATAACCCTGCCTGCAGACAAGCTGAGAGGCTGCAGTACAACCGGGAGGGTACACAATGTATTATTCACCAGCTGTTTCCTTTCCTTTCAAGACATTTTCTGTAAAACCAGGCGCTGGAAGTGGTGCATGTGAGAGGTGCAATCAACCACACAGAAGGAGTTTGAGCTTTTGGCTTGCTGGGTGCTCAGACCATCCTGGTCATGAGGAACTGGTTTGTGCAAATCTGTGCCTGGACCTCCGTGGTGTTTGGCTGCGAGTGGCTCGTAAATGTGTTTTCTTTCCTCTCTGATTGCCTGCTGAAGACCTGAAAATCTGATTTACAGAAGTGCCAGGTGCCTGCAGCTTTGACAGACATTATTTGGAGCAATGCTTTAAACATGCAGAGACGCACTCCTGTGACTGGAATCTTGGGGCTTTCTGCTCAGGCACCAGGGTGTTTGCAGCCTCTCCTTTGCACAGCCCAGTTCCTAAGGAGAAGACAGCAACAGCCCCCCCACTCCTTGGGCTGCAGATAAAGGAGATGCTCTCACCTGCGTTGGTGAGGTGCTATGGAGAAAAACCCGTAAGAAAAAAATACAGCATGCCTCCATCCAGCACTGAAGAAAAAACAATTGCCAAAGATGTGAATAAAAGGCATTGCATTTCCCCCCCTTTTTTCTTTTCTTCAACCTGGCTATTCAAACTGCCATGAAAAATATGTTTGCTCTTTTATAACCTCTTACAAGCTTTCAATTTTAACCTCCACTCCCCAGAGCCCATAAAATAAATGGGTAGAAACGTCATAAAAGTGAAAAAAAAATCAAAACCCATAGTTAGTTTATATTCTGTCTCATTAAATGCATATTAAGAAGAATCCCTCATCTTACATAAATATGTAATTGTTTATAAATCTGTAACTAAGCTATTTGAAACAATCGTACAGTAGAATGACCTTCTACAAATGGAACAGGATGCCAGCAGACCACACTAGAAGACAAAGAGACTAGATGTGAAATACCTATATTTTAATATATGTGAAAAACTTTTGCTTAGAAAACTTATGCATTGAAAAAAAAAAGGTAAAATTGTCCATCTATTTCATGTATTGGTCTTTAAACAATAATAATATTTCTCCTCTAGGTGCTCAGCACCTTGCCATACCTAGGAACTGAGGACTTAATCCAGGAATCAGCTGGTAAGGCCACCTTCCTCTCCAGCCTGTCACTTTCTAGCAGCAGGTACCCAGCCTGCTTTCTGCCAACACCTCCACCTCTGCAGAGCAGCAGCAGAGACCTGAGAGAGGTTATTGGGAAAGGACAGCCTTTTCTCTTGTACTGCCTTGCCTATTTGCATAACAGCTATCTCAGAGCTGGAAAACAGACTTTTGTGCCTGCAGTTTCAAGGGGATCTCATGATAGGGTTCAAGGGGAAATAGAGGGGGGGAATAGAAGAGTAGACATAAAAACAAATGGACAAACACATTGCATTTCTGTTCCTTGTTCTGAATATTGATGCACAGTATGTGCACCTGGCCTGTGCAGTGAAGTCCTACCCAATTCCCTGACCCTGGATACGGGTGATGAGAAGTGCTTCCCAGCCTCTCAGGTTGCACTCTGACAAGGTCTAGGCATCAAGCTGAGACCGGTCCAGCCATTCACCGACCCCAGCCAGGTTCTATTTCAAGAGAAGAAGAGCAAGGTTAAGTTCTGGATCTTCCTTCGGCATAGCCCCAGGACAGGAGCATCCTTCACAGGTGCTCTCCTGCTCCCACACATGCCTTTGTCATTAAACCAGGGGGTGGCTCCAGGCTTTTCCTCAGTCTGAGAAGAGAGGGAAAGGAATGCTGTCTCCCAGTGGAAGGTGAAAACAGCTGAGCTGGTAAGAAGACAACATAGCCCTGTCCTAGCTGTGCCTGGGTTCTGGCACCATTCCCTCTGCAAGTGCCTTGGAAGGGTGTTAATATGTTGCTGCCCCTTTGGTGGAGACTGAGCTGGCCCCAGAGTGGGGATGAGCTTGTGCTGGTGCATGATGACAACCCACATGATTACGTTCCTAGCAGTGAGTATAGCAAAGTGCTGCCAGATGATGACACCTCACACGGTCTCAGGGATGCTTTTAGATTCATCTATTAATAACTCCCTATGTTTTCATTTCTGGAAACATAAATATGTATCCCCAAATGCTCCTGATTGTCACACGCCTCATCAGCCTGGAAGCTGGTAAATTGGCGACTGATTTCAAATCTGTCCAACACAAGGCTCTGTGATTGATCAGCATGGCTGGAGCTGTCCTCATCTCACTCCTATGCCAAAATCCTGGGAGTGTGTGCTCTTCACAATGACAGGCTGGGAACTAGCTGAGGAGGAAAGCTGCAGGAGCTGGGTCAGTCCTGGGGCAGGCTGGCATAACTTCAGCTGATTTGAATGTGAATTACACCCATCTAGACCATGCCTGGAATTTGCCCCTGGCATGGGCTGGCTCTCTGCAGTATCCCTAAACCCAGTTGTTTGTGCCCCAAAATGCTGTCTGTGGGAAAAGAGCTGAGCAAATGCAGACTGCGGTACCAGCCTGGGCTGCGATTTTGCCTATGAGAAATGAAAGAATCAGAATGATTCTTTCTTCTTGTGATCTAACTTAGATTTTAACTTGAGATGCAAATGCATAAACTCCCACCCCTGAACACACTCTCTAAATACTGGCTGATTCAAGTATAAGTATTTTGTTTCTGGATTTAAACTTCCTCCAGATTTAGTACTTTTGGAGTGGAGGTTTTGTCACGCTGTACTGAGGAGATGCTCAGTGCAAATGCTGGATTTTGTCTGGTTGCTGCCAGTTACAAATGCAGCTCTTGCTGGGATCAAAGAAAGTAACTGCCATGGAAAAAAGACTCATCAGAACTTTGACTCCATGTCCCCTGCTGGGGCAGGACAGCCACCCATGGGAGAGACAGAGGACACAGCCATGCCCTGAAAAGGTCACACTTCACTCCAGATGGAAATGGCAACTCTGGTCATGCTCTGGTCTCTTTTAAAATTCTCACTAATTTTCAGTCATACATGTGGGCTAAGGTAAACCAAATCAGAATTCTAGTCACTCACAAGAGAATTATTTTAGGATAAAGAGCAGCGGCATTTGCAGTCTGGTAACACACTCCTTGCAAGTATTAATTTGGTCTTGTTGCTGGGGGGACTTTCTGGAGAAAGGAATGACGAGAAGAGATTAAAAAAAAGCAGAGAAGGAAAATGCAAAGCGAAGGTCTTGTCTCCCCTGTCTGCAGATGATCTTCACCAACGGTGGTGAAATGTCCTTGTCTAGGTCTCTGTGCTTGGGCACAGAAGGGGAGAGAACAGCAGTTTTGGCCCTAAAAATGCAGAAATAGGAGGGTGATATTTTGCTTTTTTGTCACTCACTGGGAGTCACCCAAAAGCTTCCTGCAGTGGAGAGCAAAATGTGGCCACAGTGATCCAAATGCTTATCGAGCTGGGGAGGGCCTGAAGTCAATTTAGTAACCGACTGTTAGTTTAGTATAATCACATTTTAGATGTTAAAATACTAAATCAGGAGAGAAATCAAGATTTTTCTCCCCCCTGGATTTAGTTCAGCCTTTCCAAATGTTGTGATAGAGTGGAATGCTACATTTATTGGAGCTGTTATATTTCATTCCATTTGATTTCCTAGTTCTTTTTGAGTAGCTGAGGACTTTCCAATAGAAGGGCTTTGTGCTCTGCAGGCTGCTTAGAGCAGGTCATATTAATGAACTGTGGATGTTTCAGAGAGCACCTCAGAAACCAGAGGCTGTACCTCAAACCCGGTCTGCAAGCCCCTGGGCTATCCAATGTCAGGCTTCCTTATTCCAGCACTGGTTTTTCCCAGCAGGACTGAGGCAGTAAAATTACTTAATGGCTGGGCTCTGCTTCTAGGGGACAAGAAACTGCATTAAAGAACCAGTGCAAGTTGCAGGGCAGAACGTGCACTGTGCTGAACTGGGTGGAACTGGTTTGGAGGGTAGTGGTACATGGGGAACAGTGAGAGATGATGTATCTTAACATTTAGTCCCTATGAGCAAAGGCTGTCACAGGATGCATGACTCATACTTCACGGACCTGCAAGTGCTTTTGTAAATGTTGCTGGCCCACATGGCCTGGGAAAGGCTGCTCAGGAAAGATCCCATGACTGGCAGTCCATGCACAGCCTCCCCTGCTGCTGTAGTGGGATTGGAGGCAGTTCCTGGGGAAGGGCAGCAGGCTCAGGTGCCACAACTGCCCTTGCCTGCCTCTGTCTGACCTGGTCCAGAAGGCATCCTTTCCCTGAGGTGGGAGGAAGGCACATATGCATTGCAAGAACTTTCTTTGAATCCTTTGCCATTGGGTTTGCCATCCATTGTCCCTGGTCTCTGCCAGCCAGGTGTGGGATTAGCCTTGGCAGCCACAAGGACTTCCCAGCCTGTTCCTTAGGACTGGTCTGACAGAGGCATCCTGTATGCAATGTTGTGAAATCCAATCTGTTTTTTTCTTTTTTTTCCATAACGCAGACCTCTTTTTACCTGCCTGTTCCTGCCCACCAGCAACTTGAGGAGCTAGCTGTGTCTTACTCAGAGGACTTGCTTGAAGTCAGTGGAGTTTTCACAGTTTTCAGTCACAGATCCTAGTGTGCTGATGACTGACTACAGCTTCCAAGGAACCCTCCCTCCACACTGTCTTCTTTGTCCATTGTGAAACAGAGAGGTGTGACAGAGAGATGACAAACTGAATGAATCAGCAGACACTGTTTTCAGTTATTTACATTCAATAGACCAAAGCTTCAGGGCTGAATTTTTCTCTTTTGGTTCCTCTTGGGTGCTTAAATCACATGCAATACTTTGCAAATATAGATTTCCACCTCGTGTGTAAAAACAATGGGATGAATAGTTTTAGTACAGAAGATTCTTGTAATACTGTTCTGGTTCCAAATATTCAAGGATCCTTTTAAAACCCTGGGTCCTTGTTCCTGGTATTAAAGTCAAATCTTAGCTTTCATTTTATTTTAAATTCTATTCCAGCTCTCAACTTTCATCTTATAATTTTGCCCTAGAAAGGCTTAGGAAAATGAAAAAAATTAAAAGACACTCTCAAATACATTGCTTTTGAGATCATCAGTAATTTTTACATTAGATAATTTAAGCCTGGTGTTACTTCTAAATTCTGGAATCACAGCTAAATAATGTAAAAAAAAAAAAGATATTCAAGATAAGGCCCCTTTTAAATAGATCATATGTAAGGAGCTGACGAATATTAAAAGCTCTTGAAAAAAACCCTATGACACAAAGAAAGATAGATGGTGTGAATGCAACTCGGCATGGTTTCTACCTGGTTCCCCAGGATGATGGGTAGGCAATGACCCTGATCCAGACCCAGTTCCAGACTAGCTCCCTCACGTCCTACCCCTTGTACACCATCACTGCCCAGATACCCTCAGAAACATTCTGGACTGCTAAACCCTTCACCAAGTGGGTGGTTAAAGCTTTCATTTAGACATCAAAAAACCCCTGACAATCTAAAATGGCTTACGGACTGGCCTTCAGGTGAATGCTGTTAGCTATATGTAGAATATAAAGGACACCCAGAAGCTGGGGAGTTTGGACTGGGAATCCTAAAGAGGAGGTGCTGCCCTGAGATATTGATCTTTGCTTATATGCTCAGTAGTGATATGGTAATTCTAAGATTTGGGCTGGAGGGCAGCTTTGTTTTGTTAAACTGTCTGCTGGGGGCTGAGCAGTGCCTGCAGGGAGCCTTCCTTTGCCTTGGAAGCTGAAGGTGGGCTTGTGCCTCCTTGGAGCATGTAAGAGCTGGGCTGGAGGCCAAATAAGGCTTGCTCATGTTTTGGAGGATGGAGAAGCAGAGCCTGTGCAATGAAGAAGGGCTGGAGAGCTCTGTTCCTTGGGGGACATCTCCCAGAGGTCCCTCACAATAACTAGTTAGTACTTCCAGGGTGTTGTTGCTGCACTGGCTTTTAGTCTCCCTGGACAAAGAAATCATTACTCTCAGAAGTATCACCTTGCTGCTTCAGATGTGTTGCTCCTAGGCTGATTTGTGGTTGGGTCTGGCCCTTCCAACAGCAACTGAACATTAACAGCTGAAGGCTTAACAGTAATATGCTTACTGTAATAAGATCAATTATTTTAAATGCCTGATTAAGAGCCCTAGGGACCAGAATCCTCTCTCTGCAGGGGGTACCAGTGAGCGCCCTGGTACTGGTGGGTGAGGTTTCCCCTCCTCCAGGAGCTGTGTGTTTTATGCCTCACTCTCATGTCCAGCCTACTTTTAGGTGTAAAAAAACATTTTGTTTTGTTCCTACCGCCCTTCACTCCTGGTGCAGGTTGCATCAGGGACTCCTCTGAGGTGGATTTTTGCCCTTTGAGCTGGATGGCCATCACTGAGTTGTTTCATTCTGGATGGGAAACATGGTGTAAGTGAAGGCACTTTTAATGTGGGGCTCTGGGGCATGGGCCTTTGCACCTGAGCAGCTGTGTTGACATGGGGGCAGTACTACAAAGCACCTGTGCATGGCAAAATTAGCCTAAAATTAAAAATGCTGTTTGTGAAGTGCTCCAGAAAGGGGGAACTAACTCAGAATGAGGTGGGAAGGAATGTTTTTATGTCTAGCAGCTCAGCCTTCATAAAATATAAATTTCAGACAAAATACAAATTTTGGATTGATGATCAAGTATATTCTACTAAATGTCTTCAACTATCTGTTCAATATACTAGAGATTCACACCAGAAATGTAGAAGAGAATTGAATCTGAATATTAAACCTGTGATTCCCTAGAGAGAAATTTTCTCAACTTGTCTCTTTCTCCAAGGAGATAGTATTCCCAAAACTAATTTTGTAACTAATGATCAGATGAAATAAGCCTCTATCAGAAGTTCAGAAGACCTAACTTGGCACCAGTTGAATGCATATGGAATTTGCCATTAGTAATAATGAAAAATAATTGTTTGAAACTTTTTCACTGAACATGTATTTTTTTTTCATTGAAACTGCACTTAGAACTAAAACCACTTTTCCTCTCAATCTGTGACATAAGTAGATGATTGTGCCCTCTAAAACCTGTATCAAAGGGGACACTACATTCCTGTAGCATTTTTCTTTTATTGGAAGACCTTTTACAGAAACCAATGGAAGTTGTCATGATGTGAGAGGCAGAAAAGTTGCCAAATGTCTTGGAAACACAGGCAGCTACTTCTGGGAAAGTGGGTAGCTAAGGGCTAACAGGAAGGCAACTGCTTAGTTCCAAATTTAGATTCAGTGTCCCAAATAACATAAATCTGCCAGATTCCTGCTCTGTCTATTCAGACCTCTTAAAAATCTTGATGCTGTGTCTCAATTTACATTTGAAGGTAAATTCTGTCTGCACTAGCAGAATGGCTGAGCAGATCAGGGATTGTTTATTCTTTATTATATTAGTATGTGTTGTAAACTACTGTAGCTTTTCAATGTGCTCTGCCCTAGGCAGTAGAGGAATATGCAGCATACAGCAGCTTTGACCTGGGTGAGGTGAAGGAGTTGGAAGGAGAGGGTTGGGGGAGAAAGGGATGCTGCTGTGGAGAGGTTGGTGCTGTTCTTCCCATGGATGGACTTTTCAGAAAGGGAGAAGGTGCTCTACTTCCCCCCTCACTTGACTTCTCTCAGCAGGGATATCTAGGCTGTTATCCACTGACCCAGGCTTGGAGAAAAAGCATGTCTTGTGTGCTGACCACCTTTTCCCTTCCTTTGCTGCCTAGTCTTGGATAGATAGTGCACCAGAACCTCACCTGTATGGCCTTTACACCTGAGCAATGGCTGTAAGGATTACAGAAAGAGAAATTGAATGCAAAAAGCAGCTAAGGACACCATGTGCCCAACCCTCTTTGGGTGTTGGTGGCATAGGAACATTGGAAACTCCTTCATAGAGAGGTGTCAGGTAATTGGGAGGGTATGAACCTTCCTTCTTGAGGTGAATGAAGAGATGGAGGAGACTTTTGCTGCCCTCTGCATGTGGATCCTTGCCTTCATGCCCTGCTGTGGTGCAGTGATTTGACCAGTATCCTAACCAGGTGACACTTCCAAGAGACGTGAAGATCCACATGCTCTGGCCCACAACCCTTCCCTCACCAGTGGCTGATGATGTCCAGAATTACTTCAGGAAGAGTGTGAAGAATGCCCTTATGGGAGTGGGAACTGTGAGTGTCCAAGGGGAACACCAGCCCTGGGAGGCTCTGGTCAGCATCTGAGCCTGGATGATCTTCCTCTCAGCAAATGCTCCATCTGGATGACTTGGGAGTGCAGTCATGTGGTGGCAGCCATCCAGCCCCACAAACCACAAAGCAACAGAAACCTTAAACAGAAATTGCTGAACAGCACTTGAGGAGGACTGCAGAAGTTTCAAAGTACTTTGGTTGGGCCATCTCTCCAAGGGTATCTGGGACAATACCTTGGCCCAGCATGGCCTTGAGCTCCTGGTGTGGCTATTGGCACCCTGAGGTGGGTGAAACCTTCTAGGGAGCAAAGAGTAAGGGTTGTATGTGCTGTCCTGTTAAGCAAAAGTAGCCATATTTCTTTTACCTTTACCTATTTTTAAGTAGAGGGGTGGCTTGAAAGTCCCATTCTCCTCTCATTTGTGCTGGTTTTCCATCAAGCCTTGTCAAGAGTCTGGCTTCTTCCTTAGAGTTAACACAATGAGTATGCCAGGTCTTGCACTGATTTTCCCTTACTGGATTTGGAGTCAGGCTGCCAAAGAAAATTAAACACTTGGGATGGTGAGCAGCTTTCTTATCATTTGATGATGCCTCTTGGCTTTTTGTGTCTTCCCTTGAAGTTTCTCCTGTGGCTCTGCCCTGAGGAAGCTGGTAAGGATTCACACTGAAATCACTGTTGGGAAAAAGGGATGCTCCAGCCTTCCCAAGCCTTAGGGGTGGCTGTGTCTTAGGACTGGTTTAAGGGCTTGGCCTTGGCTGTGGGGTATAGGGTGGCCTGTTTGTCACTTGCAGGGCCACCGGCTCCCACCTGTGCTGCCCTTCCTTTGAAAGGGACAGGTCCTGCAAGGTGCTTTGAAATCTTATTTTAAGGGGGGATAACTGATCTCTTTTCTCTTAGGATGCCAGTGTGGGAGCAGTGCAGTGAGCCTGCTTGGAGCCATTGCTTTGTTCCCACCACTTTGAACCCATCACTTCAGTTGAATATTTGGAGTGTTTCTCTCTAAAAAGCACCTGTATTTTAGAGTTTGGTAACTGTTCACTAAAAATTCTCCCTCTCTCTTGACGGGAGGGACATCCCTTGAAGGCATCTCTTGTTGCTTGTTCATCCAAAGCACAGCAGCCTGTGATAACACAGACTTCAGCCCCGAGCGTGGAGGGGAACCAGACAGTTTGTGGAAGGCCCTGGGCTTGTCCTGTGGGATGGCTGGGAGCTGCATCATGGCTCCACAAAGCCTGCTGTGCTTTTCATAGGAGTGAGCAACACGGAGGAGCAAGTGCTTGGCTCTGGTGTTTCTTATTGCATAGCCAGCGGCTCCCTGCTCTGAGGGACTTCCATACCCCCACGGCTCCCAGCTGCGATTGCTGCCTGCTGGATCCTGTTGTTTTCGGAGAGCGGCTCAGCAGGAGAGGGAGGAGCTTGCCTGGAAGCAGCTCAGCTGGGTTTGGATTTTCTATTTTTTTTCCGTAGTTTTCCCCAGTCATTGTCAGCTGCTGATGGGCTTTTCGTCAATCCAGCTCCACTAGAGGGCAATGCGATCTGGCGTAGGATAGGGAGGGAGCCGGCCAGGGAATGG
>VYZS01037207.1:0-37883 GCA_013400695.1 Neodrepanis coruscans
ACACGTACTAGTTTTAGTGGTAGGAGTATCATTTAAAAGAATCTTCATTTTAGACTAAATGATTTTTTTTTCTAGGCTTTGTAACAGTCTGGGGAGTTTGTGGGAACAAATACCTGGGAAACTGATGGAACTGTTGATATTGAGATTTAAAGCCAGCTCATACGAAGTAATTAAAGCCTGTGTGTTTCCTGCACGAGGGAGGAGAGCGAGGATTGTGTGAAAAGTCATTCTGTGCATGCGTGGGTGGACTGCATTGTAATACAGGATGCCTATTCAACTCCATGCAACAGATTATTCCCAAGTGATAGATAAGAACTTCTCTAATCTATGTTGGCATTCAAGATGATCCAATTACACTTTGCTGTTTCACCTTTTGCAAGATCTGTAAGGCAGGGGCAGAGGTCGCACACGTCTGTCCTTTAGTCCTTATTTATCACAACAGATTCTCTCTTTTTGACCCAAGATCATTTCAGGAGTTCAGTGCTTCACTGAGGTGGATGCTCACAGGTACTGGTGTGATGAATCAGAAAACTCATCTTTGGGGAAATGGCCCATTGGTGGAAGAAAGAGGAGTAAGAGTGCATGACTCATCATAGGGCTTGAGTGCACAAATAAAAAGCAATGGTGAAGCTTTTGGCTTCAGGGAAGTAGGAATTATAGGTGAAATTAGGGATGAAGAGCTTTGGGGGGCTGCTACAAACTGCAGAACAGAGCATGTGGCGAGAGGTGGCAGAAAAAAAGAGGAGGAGCTCTCCTAGAAGGAACCAGAAAGACTTGCCAAAGGTGATTCTTAGAAGACAGGTTAGGAAAGGGCCATCAGACCAGAACAGCACAACTATTTAGGAATATTTATGTTTCAAAAGGCTGGAGAATCAGGCAGTGCATTGGAAAGGCTTTGCACTGTCCCATGAGCTAGCAAGAAAAAGGCTTTATTGAGAGCTGTGTGATATTCTAATGTGATGTGAGTATGGCTTGGAAGCATGAACCTTCTCAGTTTTTAAGTTAGAATTAAACTTTTTGAGGCCTGATATGTGATTAGTGAATAACAAGTCAGTTGAGTAATTTCAGTTGGCAGTAGGAACAATGTCTGGGGTATGTGTTGCCTTGAAAGATCCAGGCAAATGTTTTCTGTTTCTCCAGCATCTAAACCTCTGTGCATACAACCTGGGTTGTAAGGCCAGAGCTTGCCTTTGGAAGAGTTTCTTGCAAAGTTATTGCTGCCCAGGCTCAAAGTTTTGAGCCTGATTCAGTGTGTATTCTCACAGTGTGTGATTCCTTTTTGTGCCTTTCTCATTCCAAAATCTGTGAAAAGGCATCTTTTGGTGAATGAGCTGCTTGTTGGTACAGTCTTTGGGGATAAATAGCATTTCTGTTTAGAGGCTCTTTGGCAGTTTTTCCTGTCTCTTTACTCAGATTGAAGGACATAGTCTCACTAAGACTGCCTGACTCTTCTTTGTTTGGTACCAGTGCATCCAGAGGAAGAAGGGGTGAGCAGTTCTGGGAGAAGTAATCTCTCTCTTGATTCTTTGTGTGATCTTCCAGCCTGAATTCTTAGCTCACTGTGGCCTGAGGCTAATAGCTTGATTTTCTTCCTCATTTCTATCAAATGATGTCAGACAATGACTGCTGTTTCTACAGTGAGGCTGGAGGAAATAGCAGGTATTAGGAGAAAGAATGAAGAAAAAAAATGCAAAGAAATTACTGAGTGTTGTATAGGTGCCTCCTTCTAACATTTTACATCTGTACTCTCAAGAAACACACATAGGTCTAGGACTGCATGTCTTTGTGTTTTGTAGAGAAGTTCTAGCTGGTGCTTTGGGTGCCTCAGTTGCCTTAGCTGGGCATCAGTGGTGTCTGGTGTTCTTACTAAGCCATCATATGGTCTATAGCTTTTTACACAGTGATGGTAGAACTTGGTGTTCTTGGGCCTTATCAAAACAATCAGCGTGTGGTCTCCAGTGTTTTTTTGTTGAAATATTCTTTTTGTTTGTACAGTTGGTGTTTAGTGATTGTTCCCACGTGTCAGGACAACAGGGTTTGTGTTACCTCACCCTGCCCTGGAAGTAAAACAGGAATGTTACCTCGTTTAATAATGCAGCCATAGACTAAGTGCCAGCCAGACAGCAAAGGTCTGCAGCTTTTGTCCTCATTGCTTTCATCCTGGTAACTTAATACAGCACTTTATTTTTGAGACTAGTTTAACAGGTGCTGCAGTTCAGTCCAGGTTTCTTCAGCCATAGTAGGGAAGCATCTCCAGGCCCCTGGAGGAGGGATATGGAAGAAACTGTCATGGGTTTTCAAAATGTGAATATAAGTTTTTGGGGCTTTCTTAAATTTCAGGAGAGAAAATTCTGACTTGTTCAGGGATCATGGGAGACTCTCCTGGCAGGCAAAGGGGCCCAGACAGCTGTCTGATCTTCCAGAGAACAGACTCCTCTGAGCACGTGTAGTCCATTCCAACATGCAAGAAAGCAAAAAAAAATAATAGGAGGCCAGCAGGGATGAATATGGAACTGTTGTTTAAGCTTAAACACAGAAAGGAAGCATCAGGAGGGTGGAAGTGGAATGGATGGCCAGGAGGAATATGGAAGTGCTGACTGGGCATGGAATGATGCAGATAGGAAAGCTAAAGCTCAGCTGGAATGAGGGATGTGAATGTACAGATGAGCTTCTGAAAGTACATTGTCAGCAAGAGGGAGGCTAAGAAAAATTTAGGCTGACTGCTCCATGTCCTGACCAAAGACACGGTGAAGCCAGAGGTACTCAGTGCCTTTTCTGGACTTGTTTTTAACTGGATATGCTTATTTTCACTGAGCAAAAACAGGGAGTTGTACTCATCCCCCTCAGTGAGGGATGATGGAGTGAGAAGAGCTGTCTGATTTGCATCCTGACGTGGGTGAGTGACATCAGCTGAAAGCCGTGCTGTGGGTCATACCTGGCAGTGCTCAGGAGCCAAGCACTCAGCAGGCAGAGAGCCCAGCAGGGAAGGAGCTGGCAACTTGGAGCACAAGGTATGGCAGTTAGTGTGTAATTTGTGCTGGGTGAGGAAGGTGTTCTCTGCAGATCTAGGTAAGCGAGTCTGTCTGCTTGTTGAACTTTTATTTTCCATTTCTAGTGTTTGTTTGGGCATTTGATGTTTTTTCTTGAACAGAGCTGTCCCAAAGGACAGTGTACATGAAAATTGTTGCCTTTGAAGAGAGCATGACCAGCAGAATGAATTTATTTTTGGGTGGACAGCAGATATTAAATACTTTGGTAGGAAATCTTAGCTGGTAGGTCTAAGTGAGGAGAAGATGAAAGCTAGGAGATTGAGGATAGTTGGTGCAGAAACAAGGCTGCACAAATAATTTCAAATTTTCAGATATTTTCTAAAGAGTAGGAAGTGTAGAACAAAATCTGGGTGAGGAGGGTGAGCCTGGAGAATATAGTGTTGGTATTTACGAAGGGAAGGAGATTGTGGTTTTATTTCTTTCACTATTAGGTAGAGTTGAAAGACAGTCTTATTTCATGCAAAAACAAGTAGAGATTCTGCCAGAAGCTGCGGGTTTAGGGAAAAGGACATGTAGAGTCACAAGAGAAAGATAAGAAAGCTAAAGAACAGAGGAGAAATAAAACAAAATTAGCTGCAGGTAAAAGGAGATGAATGCCAATATCTGCCCATGTGATTAGAGATTCCGCATCAGTTATGGCCAGAGCAAGCATGTTTGTAATCATCTGCAAAGGAAATTCAAAGAAATGGAGATAGAGAGGGTGATGGGCTTTGTTACTTTAGCAGGGTGAGGATGCATGCCAGGACAGTTAAGGTCAAGAGGGAGTTCATAGACTGGAATTATAAGGAAAGGTTTAAATATTTTTTATTCCTATGGGAGGACATTCTTAGAGAGGCATTTTTCTTAACTGATAAATTTCGTCTGAGTCCCTTGTACACTGTCCATCCATTGTTAAATTTGCTTGATAAGAAAACCCTTAAAATGGTGAAGAACCAACAGAGGGATAGGGAAAGAGAGGGGTCTTGTGCAAGGGAAGTGTTATGGATAAGGCGATATCAGAAGGCAGGTATGATGCCAGGATGGTTAACAGAGAGGAGGAAATGGAAATGAACATATCAAAGCCAAAGTGAGATTTGAAAAGCTTAATGTATTCCCTTCAGGCAGGAGACTTTAACTAATCTCTGTCTCAGCATGATGAAAATAATGGCTTATGTAATTAAGAACTTTGGAGCAAAGATTTTTTTATCTATAAATTTTACCGAATCTTTAGTGATAATATTTGATATGTGTTAGAAAAAAAGTATGAAAGATTTTACCAAAAAAAAAAAGAAATTATCCCAGCAACTATAATCCTGATATTGTGATGTTTAATGTGAATGTTTTACAAGGAAAAAACCCTTAGAGACGGAGATTAAGAGATTAAATATAGTATGGGTGTTCAAAAGATATCCTGTGCCATGTTAATCAGAGCTTTATTTGTAAAGTTATTTATTTCTGCATTAAGGAGGTGCAGTAAACTTCATGTCTGAACTAGTAACTTCTCTTGAGTACCTATAACAGGTAGTTTTAGTTGAAGACATCAAGATTATGGGAAGTATTTCCTAGAAACTACCTATCAATGGAGACAATCTACCCATGGAGTTCTTGACTAATTCATTTCCTAGCAAAATGAGCTAAAGGTTCAAGTGCATAACATGCAGTGGAAACCCTCATTCAGGCAGTATGGACCAGAGTAGGACTGGAACACAGTGGCTTCCAATATGAACTAACAGGAACCTTTATAACTGTACAGAGGACTGTTTCTTTATCCCAACTGCTTCTCAGGAAGATAGGACAAGTCCCTCCATTTTGGTCCCCAGCGTATCAAGATTGAAAGAGACTTTTTTTGGTTTTAATCAGCCTTAGCCCCATGGAAAAACATATCAACATGACTTGAGAAGCAGCCTACTCCATCCTTGTGGTGGTGTGCTTCCATGTTAACTGGTAATTTCCCCTGTGGCAGTCCTGTGCTGCTGGCTGCTAATTACATCCTGGGAAAACTGGCTGTACCAGGAAGGCTGCTGCAGACGAGACCCTGTGCTGGTCTGGCAGTGAAGTTGTAAACATGATGCTGCACTTAAGTTAATAAAACCTGGCAGAGCTAAACAGCTTGGCCCAGAGCCACCACAGGGATGTTTGTACCTGTGCCATGGTGCACCCACAAACCTGTGTAATCCACTCACAAACAATAGACTGTGTCTGCTGTCATTGAGCGTTGGCCAGGTCTTTCCAAGACATGTCAGCTCCTTCTCTCTCTGTTTCGTCTCCACCCTTATCTGCTATATTCACATATGTAAATTTACGTGAGCATTTGTGTACCTATATATTAATGTTTAGCTTGGGAATGGAGTCTGTAAGTGAAGCAGCAGAATAACTCTTTGAAGATGTGAGCAACAGTTAACGTTTTCTGGGTAAACCTGCTTAGCCATTTTACCTGTGAGACAAGGAGTAACCTCTTTAGCTGGATTCTGTGCTTTCTCTCAAACAGTTCTGCTTCGAAAGTGAAACCAAATATAAACCTGGCCCTGAGGGGTTAAGTACAGTGGTGTTCTGTGCTCAGGGTGTGGGAAGCCCTGCAGGACTGCTCTGCTGCAGACACTGTGGATGCAGCAATTCCTGCTCTCCTTGGAGCACCTCAGTGACCCAGACAGCAGAGACGATCATAACACTGAGGATTCAGGTAAAGCAACATCAGGAAAGACGAGATTTAACCAAGGCAAGATCTGTGCTGAGCTGCACAGATTTGCTTCAAGACCTTCTGGCTGTGTCACCTCAAAGAAGCTCTGCGGCTTCCACCGTTGTGTCTCCTCTTGGTGCTCGATGGGCTTGTAAAACATCAAAGCCTTGTCCTCCCTGTCCCCATGGCATAGTTGTACTATTTCTCTGTTCTTGATTTCATCCTTACATGTGTGTTCTACAACCAATTTAATGCTGTTCTTGCAACTTTTACTATTTTGTTGGTTGTTTGTGAAGTCCCTACATTGATCTGATCAGTGTTTTCCACTGCTGTTCTTGCCTCTGTTCTTGCTGAACTCTTTGTGAGGGGGTGTCTTCTCTGTTAAACCTGTGTTCAGAGCTGAAGGGCCTTGTCCTGTATACTGTCAGAACACTACAACTAACAGCACAGGATAGATGCTCTGTGAGGCATAAAGAACTTCTGAGAAGGAAATGGACCCACATACACATTTCTTTGGGTGCCCAAAGGGCCTTTTAGATGGACTGTTGTCTTCAGCCCTCCAGCAGCCTCGACTTGGGAACTTGACCTGTGTAAATTGCAAAAGATACTTAAGTTGCTTCGTCTCATTTTTGCAGTGTGTTGCTTTTCTTTGTATTTTCTCTTTTGTATTTTTGCCATGTGTGAAGACAATCGCAAAGTTGAAGAAATATTCCAGAAGTGTGACCTTGACTCTGTATATTCTCCACATGAGAGGAGATTTGATAATGACTGTTTGCTTCCTTAGCCCTTTGAATCTATATATTCCCCCTAAGCAAATTGGAAGATCTATTTTATATTCTCCCACAAAGAGCTCTCAGCGGAGTTCAGCTGCTGTTCTCTACCAAGTGTGTTTTTGTGTTGCTGCCAGATAAATACAGTTCTGGAAGGAGAGAGCTGGGTTGTGTAACTGCAAATCTGGCTGGGATGGCAGCTTTCACCTGCTGTCTGCACAGTGGGAGAACCCACTGAAGAGCTGTTTTCTGAAGAGCTGAGGGAGGGAGGAAGTTTAATTTCTCTCTGGAGTTCTCCTAGGTGTTCCCGATGCTTTTCTTGACTAGAACTGAGATTTTTAACAGCTAAAAAAGTTTACCGACACTTTTGAGGTTGGTATCTTTCATGTCTGCAAAGTTCTTTATAATTCAGACACCTTGCTTAGGTTATCTGTTTTTTCTAAGCTGGTATCCAGTACCTGTCTAAAGTGCACAAGCAGTTTTGGTACAGTGTCACCCTGCTTCATAGTGACAGGGTTTTTAATTCATTGTATACAATGAATACAACTTGTTTCTACACAGACACTTTCTGCTCTAAAAATGTAGCATTTTATGCAGAAACCCACATTCACAGAGTTTGTAGGAGGTTTGGGAACATCCTGAAAACACGTTTCACCAAGGCTCAGAGGTTTTGCACAACCATGGTGTCCAGTGGGCACAGGGCAGTGTTACCCAAATGGAGCTGTACTGGTGAGCAGCCTATTTGTTGAGTAGTCTGAAAAACTTTATCTGGTGTGCATATGTGTGTGCTTTGATTAGCTCTGTCACCAGTGAGCCCTGACATCAAGCTCTGTGTTCCTGGCTTCAGGTGAAGCACCAAAAGCGGGACAGGAAGGGAACTGGCATTAAAGGATCCTTCAGCCCTGCCAGAGGAACAGGACTCAGGTAGTTGGTAGCAGATGTTTCCAATTCTAAGCAGCCTTGTAGGGGCAGGTAGGTTGCACTCTGGGCCTCAGAGAGCTGTGGAGACTCAAGGCTTGGCAGGTAATTCAAAAACTGTTGCATCCTGATTGTGAGGGTCTTAAAACAGGCTTTGAAGACTATATACCCTATTTGTCTTCATCTTATGTGGCAGTGCTTTTTGTCCAGGCATTGCACTGGAAGGTAAGTTAGCAGAATGAATGAAGAGTCTGGAAGTGGGAGCAAAACAGGACTACACTAGAAAGAAGATACGGTGATTATTGTCAAACTGAACTCTGGTAAAAGATCTGGATGTTCTTTTCAGTGCTAGTGAAGCCTTACTGCCACTTCTTTTGGTCACAGTTTTTCAGTATATCAGGCTCTTGATTTTTAGGAGGTATTTTTATGTTGTGGGTTTTGGTATGGAAAGCTGAAATCAGACAGTGCACAGAGGAGGAAAAGAATGTGTTTTCTGTAAGGTGGTTTTCCTGTGGGAAAAAAATGGCAAGTGTTTTCCTGCTTTCTATACATGATATATGTTTTTCTCTAAGTGATCAGAAAGTTTGTATCCACTTGCTATCAGTTACAGATATATTTGTAATCAGCTTTGTCATCATATTGAATAGCCTGTGCATGCACCAGGAGAATTAGTCAAATTTAAAGAAATAAAGTTCTGTTCTTCCCTGTTGTAGTCAGATCAAAAGGCACGTTAAGATGAATCAAGAAAAGATGGTACAATTCCTTCCAGTACCCGAACGGAGTCTATAAGAAAGATGGAGAGATACTTTTTATGAGGGCCTGTAATGACAGGACAAGGAGGAATGGCTTCAAACTGAAAGCAAGTAGATTTAGATTAGCTATTAGGAAGAAATTTTTCCCATGAGTGTGGTGAGGCTCTGGCACAGGGTGCCCAGAGCAGCTGTGGCTGCCCCATCCCTGGAAGTGTCCAAGGCCAGGTTGGACGGGGCTTGGAGCAGTAAAGGAAGGTGTCCCTGCCCATGGCAGGGAGAGGAATGAGATTGGCTTTAAGGTCCCTTCCAACTCAAACTATTCTATGGTTCTGTGGTTGTAATTCAGACAATATCCCTCAGATTCTGCAAAATTTTGGAATAAGGCAGATCTTCAGTTTAACTGACAGAGAAACTGCATCTGAATTAAAGATATCTTCAAAATCAAATGACTAATTCATTTTCTCTTTGTTAGGCAGTCCTCCTTGCAGAAAATGGGCCAGGTCTTGGGACTTCGTTCGGAGAGAAACTTTAACATTTGGGTCAGATACTTGAATTGTATGCTTTTTCCCTTGGTTTCCTAAGGTGGAATTTCCCATGCACTGTTCTGATGATCTCAAGGGGCATCTCATTCCAATTTTATTCTTCTGTGTCTGAGTCTGTTTGACTTCAGAGCTTGTGTTTGGGATGTTTGTTGTTACCAGCTAAGAAAGAGCAGCCTGTATGGAGGGCAGTGCAGCTCATGTTTGTGTATGAGGCAGAGTTATCTAGCAACAGTATTTGTATGTTGAATGCTTCATCACACCCATTCTGCTGTCCTGTGCTGCTAAATTCACTGATCAAATATAAAAATCCCACTTTCATGCATGGTCCCTAAAATTACATTAAGAATCCAGCTTACCACCTTGCACAAAAGTTCTTACCTTACTTTTCTTAGTAATTCAAAGCAGAAGATTGATTTTTTTTTCCTTTTATAAGGCAAGATCTATAATAATATTAATTATAATGCATACATACACACACATGCAGACAGTGGAATTACAATGTAGAAGGGAACCTGTAAACCTCAGAAGCTTGAAATTAATGTTCTGTTGAATTCTGAGTCACTTGCCTCCATTTTAGCCCTTTTTTGGCTCTGTGCCAGGAGTCAGGATTTACTGAGCTCCTGATTAAGAATCTGTGAGCAGGTTATCAGTTCCTTGGGCAGTGCTGCATCCCACAGCTCTTCTGCTTCGACAGCCAGGTGCAACCTGTGCGAGGGTGTAATCCTTCCTTGGCTTCACTGACTTGTGCTGACAGGTTCTGCTGTGTGTGAGGCTGTCCTCACTTTGTTCTGGTCTCTCTTCCTTCCAGGATGGCTCGCTCTCTGTATGAGTGGCTGTGGCAGCATGAGTTCTGGCTGCCCCCAGGAATCACCTGGGAGGACATGCAAGAGTCTGAAGACATCCATTACCCCAAGCCTCGTGATCTCCTGCTCAGTATCCCTTTTGCTTTAATCTTGGTGGTCATTCGATGTGCCTTTGAAAGGTAAGTTGTTTAGTACTGTCTGGGGTTTCTAAGGGATAATGGTAGCAGTTTGGGTCCAAAAGCTGGCTTTGTTGTCTGTGCCAATGTATGACTGAAGAGGTCCACAGAAATTCCAGGTCACAAAGTCTGCTGAGGTATTTTTTTTGGCTCCGTCTTTGAGCCCTGTGTACTGTGTGTTGTGTACGGGACACCCTTAAGGTCTAATTGCAAGCAATGTGACTTCCTACACTTAAAACAGGTCAGCCTAGATAAGGTTTATGCATATGTTTTTCAAGGCTGACGTGCTGGTTTGTGTCTGTTGCACATTACTTGCTGTCTCTGGGTCGAGTGCAGCAGAAATCATGTTTAGAGTGCATCATACAGTTAAGTCTCTTTTATCTGGGTAATCAGAGATATCACACCTGACAGACAAGCCTGAAAAAGATGCATCAGATTGGGCTGAGCCCTCTGCCCTCAGCATCAGCCCTGCACAGCCACACAGGTGTGTGCATGGCACTGACCACCACTCTGGGCTTGGCAATGCCATTGCCCTCCACTGCCATGGGGACACATTTACAGCTGTTCCTCTGCCTTGACCCTTCAGTGCTGGCCTCCTCCTTCTCTCCTTCTGCTGCCACACCTGCTTTTGGGGCTGCTTTTTACAAACTGTGTGATATCATCCAGGGGCAGCACCAGAAGTTACTCTGACTCCTGGATCTTTCTGGCCAGAGGCATTTGAGTGTTTCACACATTACACTTCAGGACAGAAAATTTGGGGTTTATGACGTAGGTATAACAAGAAGTCCTGCAGGGATCACTGATTCTGAGTTTCATAAATGTCCTGAGCTGATGCCATTGCTTTATGCAGTTTGGACAGTAACTAATGTGGTCTGTGACACAGCATGTTTTGCTAGTGGATAATTGAGATTTACTACAGCATCATCCAGTGTCAAGACTGCAGAGCAAATCCCCTTTTGTGATTTTGAATACACTTTAAAGTGGTTTTCAGTGTGTTTTAAAAACCAGTATTCTTAGCTGCTGTCCAAAGATATAATCTTTTGAAATAGTTTAATCAAAATCTATAGTGGTTTTAAGTTTAGAAAGATAGGGAAAATGACAAATTAAAATATAGTTCTGTCATTCTTTTGTGAAAAGTGGCTGCACAAGAAAGTGGAAATGAACGTTTCTGTAGACTTGAAAGATGTTTATTCTGCAGATTCTCTGTGTCACAAGGGCAGGAAAACCTTAGAGAAGTTGAAATGATTCAGAGCTCTCCTGTGAGAATGTTTTTGCATAAAAATGCTGGCCGTAATTCAGAGTGTTTTATTGAAACCAAATGTGTGAGTAATTCTTTAAATAGTCATTTTAGGATGATACAAAATTGGAATCCAAATCTCTTCTTTGTAAACAATATGTTTAGCATACATTCCATAAATTCCATGAATTTTATCCTGCATTTTCCTGGGGTCAGGGCAGTTTGGTTACTTCTCTTGATGTGGGAACTCAGGTGCTCTAAGTAACCATCAAAAGAAGAGTGACCCACATTTCTTCTTTGCTGATGTGTAGGGCAAAGCTGGATTCTGTACTCTGGTTGGCACTGTCAGTCAGGGACAGATGTGTTTGCAGAGTGGAACTGGAGATTGGGTCCTGCACTGACTGGCCAGTCCATGGCTCCCCAATGCAGGACAGGGCAAGGAAGAAGGAGGAGCCAAACTTCCCCATGATGGTTTGTGACAGGACAGTGGAAACACGTGATGCTCCCTCTGAACATATGAAAACACTCTTTTTTACTGTGGTTGAACATTGGAACAGGTTCCCCAGAGAATGAATGCAGTCTCCATCTGTGGAGATACATGACACCCAGCTGAGCCTGCTGGAGCTGGCCCTGCTCAAGCAGCAGAGTTGGGCTGGGTGATCTCTAGAGGCCCCTTTCAGCATCGATTCTGTGCTTCTGTGACTTTGTCCCTTTATTTGCCTTGCTCCTGCCACACCACTCCCAGTCAATCTAAATATCTTTTCCATCTGCTTTTACCTGCCAATGGCCAGGCAAAATGATTTTTGCCTTTCTTATCCAAGTGCTGTCTCAGCTGGGAGTGTTTCCACAGGCCTGGTCCTACTCATTAATTTTAAAGCTGTTTTGATTCACAAACTTCATTAAATAAAAGCTTCATGTCACACCCTTAGAAAAAGATATTATCACAAACCCATTTTACAGGTTGAGAAGACCTATAATCATAGCACTATTTTACCTATGCAAATTACAAGCCAGTGTTCTGAGCTGTATTCTTGTTTGTCCTAACTCTGCAGACATTTATTTCAGCATGAGTTTTCTCATTCTCAATCATTACTGTTTCATGTCCAGTTCATCCTGGAGAAGAAAGCTCCTGGGAAGGGGAGGTGTGAATCCAGCCCTCAACTGCTCTGTTACTTTACCTGTACAGTGGCACTAGCCCTGTTTAAAATCATTTACATCAGGTCTGAGAATTGCAGAAGGAAAGGATGCATATGTTATTTCTCATTCTCTGTGTAGATAACATTGACTGTGTATCGTTGTACTTCTGTTCTGGGGTTCAAAATGACTGGATGTGAACAGTAGACAACTTTGGGTTTGCTGGCTGTAGCTTGGCCTCCGGCAATTTATTCTACCCTCAGCTACCCTTAGCTATTACTTGCGACAGTGCGTTGGGTGGCAAGCGTTTCTGTCTCTAGATAATTCCTGGTAGTGCCTGCTTTGGGATTTCAGAAATGTTGTGATGTGTTCATGTCACTTAACTGTCAGAACTCCAGGAAAATACTTAGAGGCAGGAGGAGTCCAGAGGATTTTCTGCAGCCCCTCATCCAGCAGCTGCATCAGCCACTGTGTTTCATCCTCTTTGTTTGGGCATTAAACCTGGGAGAGAACCTGCTTCCTCAAGGATGGATTTTCCTCTGCTTGGCACTGTCTAGCTGAACTGCGGAAAACTGAGATAGCAACATCCTTCTAAGAGCCAGCTCTGCTGTGGGTTAGGTGGTGTCTCTGGGAAAGAGGACCTGTGGCAGCTGGGTGTGGCCTGGGAGAGCTGAAGAGGTTGTGGGTGTAGCCCTGGGGGAGAAGAAACAGCTCACAGGTGATGAAGCAACTCCTCTGTGAGCCAGTTTGCGCTGGGGAAAGGTGGATGCAGTGCTGGAGAGCAGAAATCTCGTTATGACTGCAGTGCTGGGCTGGGGCAGGTAATGATGTCCTGAGAAAAGAGAGGACCTATAACTTGGGAACCTCCCCGTTCCTTTGATGTTTCCAGATTGTGCTTGTGAGTAGGAGATATGTCCTGCACCAATAACTTGGAGCTTCATTTTAGGCACCTTAGCAGAACTTTTCCGTGGACATACACTTGCAAGGAAGGATGTCAGTTTCTCTTATAGTTTGTAATATTTAAGAGCCTTTTCCATAAAAGTAAAATTCTTGGAGTGCTGTGATTCTGAAGGAGTATTGCAGAGTGCCTCAAGGGATAGTAAAGCAGTTGAAAAATAGAGTTTACGTATAATTTTGGGTTTATCCAATTTTTGACTTGACCAGGGATTTTTGGATGTTGGACAACTGAAAGCCAACATCAGGAGGTGATTTTAGTCAGAAATATTAGGTCTCTTCTTAGGAAGGTGATGACAGTATGTGGGCCCTGTGTTGTATGTTTAAAGAAAGGGATACAGCTGATCTGCCAGGAACAGATACTTGAACTCCAAACCAGAAGAAAGAAAGGACACCATTTTCAAGTATTTAATTGAGAAATGTATCTTTCTGGAATTCATTTTGAACAGAGACTTTTGATCAGTAATTGGGAAGGATCTGAAAACAGCTTCCTGTTAGGTCTTACAGGCAGGGCTTTGTGCAAAAATGAGGGAAATGATGGCATTTAATTGAAAACTGACCTGACTCCGTTTGGACTGGAGCAATGCAGTGACTCAGATCTTGTCTTCAACAGAACAGTCAGTTTAACTGATTTGAAGTATTCTCATGTAATCAAGGGAGGGCAGAGACTACTCCAGGAGCACAGGGATAGACAGCCCCCTGCCAAATTAATACAGGAGGCTAAAGAGATAATGCAATTCAAAGAATAGAAATTCTGATTGCTGCTGTCACTGGTTCTACATCTCTTAGTAGTAGAAAGTATTTGCAGAGTGGCACCCCAATAAATAAATACATACATACGTAAAATGCCACCCTCGAACCCCCACAGTTAAATTATTTCTTGTATCTCAAGCTAACATTTGAAAACCTCTGCAGAAGGAGTATGGCCTGCTTTTGCATGGTGGGGGAGTAGCAGTTTGTGCCCCCTCATGATAAATCCATTCAGGTTCAACTTCATCAGGTTTGCACAAGACAATTTGTTCTGTGATTGCTGAATCAAATGAATTGGTGAGAACTTTGCTGTGTAAACTGTGGAGTGAGAAACACTCACTGATGGACAAGTAGGCTGGTGATAAGAATCATCTCACTGACTGTGTCTGGCTCTGGAGAGGGGTAAAGTTTAGTCCTCAGACTCTCTCCTTCTGTCTGATGAACTGCCATGATGAGAACACCCCTGTCACCGAGATGATGTATGTCTGATGGTGAAATCAGTACGAGCATCAGGGCTGTGTTTGGAATAAGACCTAACTGAAAACTGAGTCAGAGCATACAGCCAACATGTGCAAACGTCCCTTAGGAAGAATTTCAGGCCTTGATTTCACAATGATGTTCATAAAAGTAGGATTGGTTCCATAATTCATGGTTAAATTCAAAACCTCAACAACAAAGTAATTGTAGTTTTGGTTACACCCTGTCTTTATCAACTGCAGCTGGCTAGTTTCTATAAGTGAGGTTTTATGTTGTGACCATAAGAAACCAGCAGGAAATACAAAGAAGGCAGGGATTAAATAAAATTAAGAAATTGGTCGGGATGCTTTAAATAGTTTTTCAGTAAAATAAACTGCCTTGACACTTGACAGAAACATTCTCTTTGCTTTAATGTGTCTGGAAAATTTCAGACCTTTCGGTTCCCAATGTGGCCTGATTAGAAGCTGTAATGAGGTGGTTTTCAACAAAACTTGATTACATCTTCCTCTTCAGAGATGCTTGCATCAAATGCCTGATGTCTGAAACAGAAACATCAGGCCCACTTCAAGGAACTGCTTGATACAAGAACCAAGACCTAGTGCAGAGCTTAGGGTAAATGATTTCCCAATTTCAGTAGTAACAGATATCACTGGAATACCATGCAATTGTTCTTAGTACAAGTCCTGATGGTCCATTACCCCTGTTATTAAACCAATAATTCAATACTAAACAAATCGTAAGATGCAATTTAAACATTTCTTGAAGGCAGTCAAAGCTAAAACCCAGAATTCCTGGCAATGGCAATATTCCTCTGCCATCCACAGCAGTGCCAAGGTGCTGCTAAACTTCACTGAAACTAGTCAATGCTTACACATAGTTTTTGTGATAACTATCTATATGTCTTGTTGCCAGCAGGCAGACTTAGCCCTGGCCCTTCTCTCATGGTAGAAGCATGTAATTTTCATTGATCTTTGAATGTTCCTATAGCCAGTGATGCCAAAGGAATTTCCCAGAGATGATTACAAAGAAAAACTGATGCACAGGTGGGTGGATTGGCTGTGCAAAAGACAGGTGGAAATAAACTCAGTGACGTGAGTGAGCAAAATGTATAACCACTTAACAGAAATTCAGTATTCCTTAGGTAGGGGGAATTATAGAATTTATAAAACTGCTTTTAATACCTGTTAATTAAACTAAGAAATGAGTTCTTGAAAAGAAAACTTCCAAAAGACCCTTCCAAAGAATGCTGGACCTGGAAGAGTCCCTAAGCATGTGTGCATATGGAGTATAAGCTGTATGGCTAGCAGAGACCAGATAATCACAGCCATAAATATAACCCACACTGTTTTTAAGTAAAACACCTTAAGACACTTATGTAGTGAAGTAGTTTCTGCAGGGGTTTTTATGCAAAGAAAAAAAAGAATTAAAAAAAAGAAATCTTGTTCTGTGTCCAAGTCTTTAGGGGTAACTGATCAGAGGACTTGCCTGGACACCAGGAGTGAGCAGGCAGAGCAGGGGTGGTCTCAGCACTTGCTGCCTCTGCAAGGGGCTTATGGGATCAAACCACCCTCAGCACGGGTTTGCAGTCAATAACCCAGTAATCCTTTGGGGGAAAACTGTTACACCTTGAGCAACAAACCTGAAGTCCAAAATACAGACATAAGGCTTCCCACAGATTTTGCATGTTTGATGTTAACAATAGAGCTGAGAAGTATTCCTGGGCAGTCTGTCTGCTCATCCTCCTGAGGAGACTGACTGCATGCCAGTGGCAGCCTGTCAAAGGGAGCAATTAATAAGAACAGCTAGTTCTCCAGAAATTCAGGTAAAATGCACTTAATGGGTGTTTTTTTAAATTGTTGTTTGCCAAGTTTCCTGTTTGTGCAGTATCCATGTAGGACCTCACTTCATACCTTTGATGACACAGTTTCCTGCTGCTGAGGCAGAGAAGAGTGTTGGTAGTAGAGGAGTTGAATTGTTGAGCACAGTAATTCTGTGAGCAGCTTTGTTACCCCTCTATAACTTTTTTTCTGTTTATGCAGATTTTTTCTTTGCATTGTTTCACTGTGAAAGACTGAAGATGCTCAGCTAGTGCAAACATCCATTCCTTGTGAATAGCTTTGTAGTTGCCATGTCCTTATTTTGCAGCTGTGTTTGACTTACATTGGGAAACATGTGGGTAAGTTACCCCACTAAAGACCAAGTGGTCTCCTGTGTCAGCAGGACATTTCTCCTGCATTGATACTACACCTCTGATAGAGCCTCCCTCTTGATCCTGAGCCAAGTCCTTAGTTTAAGTGGATGCCATGTATGTTCCATGTTCTAGATCAAGCAGGAAATAACATTCAGGCCTTTTCATCAGTGTGGTGCTCCCCTTCAGCTACAAGCAAGCCAGAGACCCATGATAGGGGATTCAGAGGTTGACACAGTGGGATACAGCATTTGCCAACCTCGTGTAATATTGGATATTACAGCACAGAGCTCAGAGCAGTAGGATACAAGTCCCACTGTTTCTGCTCTAGGTTTGAGTTTTTACTTGCTCAACATGATCCTCATGTTTAGATCCACATGTGGAAAGCAGCCATTATGTGCTTCTTGATGTTTTAACAGTGCTGCAATATCAGAAATCAGTGTTCCATTTTTGACTGAACCTTTATATTGTCTTTTGCAGAGCCATAGCCCTGCCCCTCAGTACCAAACTGGGTGTGAGAGACAAGCAGAGACCGAAAGCTCAGCCCAACCCTGTGCTGGAAACGTTCTATAGTATGAGCTGCAAGAACCCTAAAGAGGTGAGTCCCTTCTTCCTTTGCTTTCCTGTAGATTTAATGTCTTTAGCCAAATAAAATCAGATTTGCCATCCTGAAGTTTGATAGTGCCATTTGTATTTGGAAGCTCGAAGAAGCAGCAGGAACCACTGCAGCACTGGCTGCCTGAGACCAGCCAGCCACAGAGATCCTTCTGCAGTGCCATCAGCTCTCAGTTCTGCTTCTGAGAACCTGGGAGAAAACTGGTCTCTCAAAAGAAATAATGACAACTCCTCTTCCCCCTCATGTTTACCTTATACACAGCACAAACTATAACACAGGAGGCTCTGCCTGAACATCAGTGACACTTTCTTGCTGTGAGGGTGACCAGGCATTAGAACAGGTTGCCCAGAAGAAGTTGTGTAGTTTGTTATCCTTGGGAAAACTCAAGGCTGTCTGGACATGGTCCTGGGCACCTGGCTCTAGGTAGCTCTATTTGAGCAGAGCCCATTGGACCAGCTGATTTCCATGATCCCTTCCAACCCCAGCCATTCTGTGATGGCAAATCCTATAAAAAATGAGTCACATCAGCTGACTGTGAGCTGACTCTCACATTACTGGTCCTTGCAGCTCAGCAAGCATATGCTGCTTGATCTCCTAGTCCTGGACCAGATCATTCTGTTCCTGTGCAATCCATGAGTTTGAGATTGGCCTTTCAGGAAACCAAAGTCTTGGTTTTCATCACAGAGATTGTGAAGAGCATCAGAAACCTGCAAACACAACTGTTGGCTGTACATACCTCAGTTTCCCCTTGAGGTATAGGGAGAGTCATCTTGAAGAATTTAGCAAGATAATCCAGAGTTACAAAGCCTGCTGAGGGGTAAACACACTGGTAAGATTGTGAATTTTCAGGCAATATTAGGATTTAACCTTGTCAGTTAAGTCACTGGGTGTGACCCCTGTGGTAGGGAAAGGCCTGGCTTTGCCAGGAGGTTTTCCCTACAGTTCTCCCTGCACCCACATTGAGGTGTTACCACCCACTAAGGTGGTACCTTTATCCGAGTGAATCTGTGATAGTGGAACACATCCTCACCGCAGGACTGACAGCAGTGAGAAGTGGAGCAGGACTGGTGCTGCTGCCTGGCTCTCTCTGCTTACCAGGTACACCTCAGCCAGAGTGTTGGCTCCTTCCCTCTCCCATGAGCTCTCAAACACCTTCTTAGAGGCAGGTCTTGCTTGTGAGATTTTGCAGTTCTCAGCAGCCTTTCCTTGGGAGAAATTTCACATGATGAAGCAGGTAGAGAATATAAATTAATGTCTCCATTTGTCTCCACCACCAGAACAGAAGTCACTAGGTAAGAGTCTAAAGCAGCACATCTGAAAATTGGTAATGAACATCATTTTGTACAGCATGTTCACACTATGCAAATCACTCTGATGTGATACCATTAAGGTAAATGCATTCCATGAAAATTTACTGTTTTACTTAAAAAATAAGACTATCTGTGATGAGACTTCCAAGTAGGAATATAAAACGTGACAAACTTTTTTCAGGGCACATGCCAAACTCTTAAGAGCCTAAGGACAAGAAGGAATATAATTCCAGGATTTCTGTGGATAATTTATTGAAAAATTACCCCTCATGGGTTTACCACTACAGGAGAATATATGGTAGGAAAATGGCATTGCCTCTGCTCATGACATCCATCAGGTTATTGGCTGATCAAAATGCTGAGAGGCATGACAAGATTCAGTATAGAATTTTAAAATATCATTTTAGCTGCAGTGAATCTTTGTTAGAGTGACAGATTTAAGGGACTTTGTCACTGAAGACAAGGTGAGGAAGTTATTTGACAAAAAATTCATGTGAGGAGACAAGACCAGTGAGAAAGTTGGAAGTGGGGAAGTTCACATAAAAAAATTAGAAGTTTCAACATTTAGCTCTAATAACCATTTGCTTAGAGGAGAATAGAAGGATTTTCTGCTCTCTGAGGTCTTTACACTGGGAACAGACACCTTTTATAAAGATGCCTTCACCTGAATAGCTTTGGGCTTGCCAGGAGCCTGCAGCTGGGCTCTGTGGTGGGTCAGATGAGATACTGTCCCATCTGACCTTTGAGCCTGGGTCTGAACCCTGCTGTCTCACCTATTTTGCAGAGTGAGCTGATCAGCTTATCCAAGCAGTGTGACCTGCCAGTGAGGAAGGTGGAGAGGTGGTTCCGGCGCCGGAGGAACATGGACCGGCCCAGCCTGTCCAAGAAGTTCTGCGAGGCCTGGTGAGAGCAGCACAAGCCATGGGCGGCAGGTTTTCACCAGAGCTGAGCTCTGAAGGCTCAGACAGGTCACTGCCTCCCATTCTGCCCTCCATCCCAACACAGATCCCTAATCACTGTTTGCTCTCCATCCATCCCTATGCAGGGAACATCCTGACTCACCTGTCTCTCCTGCGTATCGCTGCTGCTTCTCTGCTACTGAAACATTCCTTGCTTTTCCCCTTTATTTTCACTCCCAAATCTCCTTTTACTGCTGTCTCACCTTCACTTTTTACCAGGCCCCCATTTCTGACTTTGTCAGACTGTCTTTCTGCTCTAAAACACAGTTGCACCTGAAAAACTCTCTTCTGTTTGTATCTTGTTTTGGTTCTTACAAAAGTCAGCCTTTCTGTTGCCATTCTCATGGCTCCCCTTTGCCTCTCTGCAAGCTGATTCCTTCTGCTGCATCTTTTCTGCAACTGTTTTGCACATTGTTGCTTTCAAAATCCTCTGGCAGTGAGCTGTGTTTCTGCTGCCACTTCAGTATCCTGAAAGGCACAAACCAACACCTTCCCATTGGGACAGAAAAAGGGCCTGTGTGGAAGTTTGTGTTTTGCAAAGAGCAAAAGCTGCCTTGGAGACAGCTGTGTGGAAACCCTCCTTGTTATGTGGGTTCCCAAAATAAATCTCCCGTCAGCCAGATCTGTGAATGTCAATCCTGCCTCAGCTTTCCACAGAACAGGAGGATTCTCCTCAGCTTGGTTGGAATGCCTTACTTACGAGTGGCTGCTCTGCTATTTTTGTACGGAAGTGGGTTCTTCCAGGAAAGCCACAAAGATGAAAGAAATCATTAAATATCTGGCATGCTATTCATCTATTTAAAAGTGTGTATCCATAGGTTAGGCATCAACTTTGAGCTCATCACCTCCTGCCCCATTTAGCACTCCACCTCTAATTCAAAACCCCTGCCTAAAAAACCTAATTGAAAAAGAGAAAAAGGATGTGTATTATTTATTTATGATATTACAGATAGTCACAGTTAGAAATATTTACAGAAACTGTGGACAAGGAGTTGCAAAGCAATGATGTTTATTCTGCCTCCATCCAGGTGAAATCTCAGCTCTCCCTGCACTCTGATGACTTGTAGTAAATAGTAAAAAATAAATCCTTTTCTGCCTCAGCTCACTGAGGCTGGTGTTCTTCCACCTGCCCTCTCTCATCATGTGCAGTCTGTAGACAGTGTGTCTCTGATGTGACGTAGCAGCTTTGTAGTTTATTTTTGTCTTGAAACTCCTGGGAGTTTCACTGACAGGTGGAGTCTCCCTCTTAAAATGCAGTTATGGAGGTTTTTGAAAATTAAAGGACTGGTTCAGTTTTACTCCTTGGAATATTTCCTGTGTTTAGTTTATTAATAATTTGTTTATGCTATTGGGATGAAATTCCCCTCATTCCTTACCGCATGTGTGCACGTTCAGAATGACCTGCCTGTCCACTGAACTGGGCAAACAGTTCTTGTGTACTTCTGTGGGGATTTATTTTTGGTAAATCTTTACCAGCTCCTGACTGAGGCCAAACAAGACAGTAATTAGTTACTTTACATGATAACAAATTTAGCGTGCCTGATTTCCCAAGGTCTTGGAGAGAGATTGGCATTGTTTGACTTTTACAAAAAGTGCTGGGAAGCTTTGGGATTATTCTCTGAGTGAGTTTAGTTTCTCATATCTTCTGTTGGCTCTAAAGCAGGGGAAATGCTCTTTGTGAAGTCTGTGGAATGTGCTGGTAATGTGCAGAGAGCTGCTCCAGTTCTGGGCAAACCTTGAACGTGTGTCCTTGCCTTAATAGTGTCATTCTTTGCATGAGTGTGAGGATACACAGAGTTGCAGCTCCAGGGTTAATGAGTGGGGTACTAACACACTTTGTTTTGTTTGTTTGTAGCTGGAGGTTTACATTTTACATCGTTTCTTTCTTCACTGGACTCATTGTCCTGTACGATGTGAGTACACAAGCAGCCACCTGCTGTTCTCCCCAGCCAGTGCCTGCAAGAATGGCAGAGTCTGTTGTCAAACATGTCTTTTCAGACCTTCTTCTAGAGGTTTTCCACCCAGGTCAGTGTGTATCCCCTGCATAACACACATAGGAGACCACAGACTGAACTGTGCTTATTTTAAGAACTCCAGCTCAGAACCAAGATGCTTTCTCTTCTGGCAAAGCAGAAGACAATTGGGATTGTGTAAAAGAACATTCCTGCAGGGTAGGAGATGGAAACTTATCTGAGCTGGAAGCTGTATGTCCTGTTTATGTGTTGTATCCAATACCTGTTTAAGGTAAAAACTCAGGCTTCCTTTGGAACAGGGACTGCAGTTTAATAATATTATTTGTTAGTTTCCTTTTTCTTACCCAAGGTGTGATTGTCTCGGGCTCATTCCTCTGCTTTTTCTCTGATTTGGTAATGATAGTGTCTGCAGGGTTAAATGATGGAAAATTTGCATATCCCAAGGCAGCAGGCACAAACTATCCTTGTAACCTCTCATTATTGTAACAAATAAAGGACTTTTGAACTTATATTTCATTGCAGAAGCCTTGGCTTTGGGACCACAGAGAGTGCTGGACAGGATATCCACAACAGGTGAGTCACACAAGAGGGACAATTTCTCTTATAAATCTTGTATTGTGTTTCACTATCTTTTGAAATTCACATTATATTAGTGACAAAAATAAGAGACTGAATTAAATTTACATTCATGAGCCCTAAGAATTCAAAGCTAGATCCTGATCTAGGGAGAGTATCTTTGTACCTGCTGTCATCTAGAGGATGAGTTGGCAAAGCAGGAGGAGGCTGCAGAAAAAAAGGGAAGGTGAGAGTTCTGACCAGGTGAACAAAAAAAATGTGTGTTGGGAATGCTCCAGTGTTGTTTAATTGGAAGAGACTGAGGCCTGAGGAGGATGTTGTCTAAGGAGAGAAGTAGAGACTTCAGTGGGATTTGCAGAGCAGAGGACATGCTGTGAATGTGGAGTGCTTTAGCTGTGCTGAGTCATGTCCACACTGCTCCCTGGTGAGTTGGTTTCCCAGTGGAACTGGCAGAAAAGCAATACAGCCTCCTTCCACTGAGATCAGAAGATGCTCTCTTACAGGTTTACGATGTATATTCTGAGTTTTTTGACAACAGCACTGCAAGAAGCAGTGGGTTCAGAGGTGTTATATCTCTTAGCAGCTCAGACCAGAACATCCTTGGTGCAAAGTGCCCAGCTGCTTCACTTGCTATTCCTACTCTTGTAGAAAGAGAGAAGCTGAAAGAGTTGTAACAGTAGCCGTTGCCACCTCTGCCTTTGCCTTTAGGTTTTTATGTATTCTGAATTCTGTAGAGAAGATGATAATGTCCTATAGCAGGAACCTTCTTGTATCCCATCACTGTGAGTGCCAGAGCAGACACAGTAAAGATCTAAATTTCATTAAAGTGAAAAATCTGATTCCAGCTTTGACAAACATTCCTCTGTTCTGTGAGAGCAGCTGGTAAATGTTTCTAGCAGAAGACTGTCTCCTGTAGCATACAGGGAGCTCCCATGCATGAGATTTTACACTACTAAAATTTCCTGAGTAGGAAATAAACGTTTTCATAAATTGAAGAGGAGGCTGTCCCTACCAAGATGAAGTGAAGACTGCTTATAGTCCAGGGTTTTTTTCTGACTGTCAAAGTTAGGGTATGAACCCATGACTGTATGTGGAGGTTGCAAGCCCATGAAGGGAAAAGTAATGCCCAGTTCTAACAGTGTGAACCACAGGAAACATAATGGGACAAATGAGTGAAGAGTGAGGCAGCATCTTTCAAGCCAAGTCTCCAAACAATCCACCGTTTCTCAAAGGCAGAAAGTTTAGGGACAAATCTGTAGTTTTGTGTAAAAGTCAAACCATACAAACAAGTGGTGCTTGAATAGGAATGTAAGATTGGAAGGACCACTCGGGTGCCTGTGTCTCCTGCTCTGTGCATTTGCAAAAACAATCTGGACCTTTGTAATGGCACACAGCGGTGGGCTGGCCCTGGCTGGCCACAATGTGCCCACCAAGCTGGTCTGTCTCCCCTCTCCTCAGCTGGAAAGGGTCAAGGTAAGGACAGGGAGAGAACACTCCCTTTTTACCATCACAGGAAAAATAGGCTCAACTTGGAGAAAAATCCCTTCTGATCCAGAGCTTCTGTTTGGATAATTTCCAGAGTGTGAACAGCACATACCAGCTTGGGACATGTTCATATCCTTGCTGGTAGCCCCAGGGTACCCAGCTCTGCTTCCTTGTGACCAATCCCTGGTGCTGCAAACAAATCTGTGAAAGCCATAAATAACCAATTGGTATTTGGGAGCACCTCTCTTCTTGATCCTTTGTAAATGTTAGTTGCAAATCCCCTTTAGTCATGATTTATTTTTTTTTAATCAAATAGATTGAGGTTTAAGGAAGTCATCTAACGCCACAAGAGCAAAAATTGTGTGTTAAATAATAAGATCTTGCTGAGTGGGTCTAAGCTTTTAATTTCACAGCTGTAAATACCCAGATAATTTACCCAGAAGAATGCAGATTACTTTTCATACTGGGATTGAACTTCCTCCCTCCTTAGTTTGATTGAACTGAAAAATCTGTGATAAATTACAGGATATATAAAGCATCTTGAAGCTTAAGAAGGGAATGATTTATTCAGCTACTCCTTACCCATTCCACCACAGTGATTTGGTTTATATAGTTTTTAAAGCTCTATACTGGCTGCTCAGGAGTCTGAACGGTGCTCAGAAATCCTAAAAATATTCAGGATCTTTCTGGAGGTTCCCTAAATGTTCGACATGATGTGGTGAAGTGGAATTTCCCCTGCTTTTTGATTTCAGCTTGGCACAGATGACATTTAGTAAGTGACCACATTGTTCAGTTGAAGTATTTCCCCTTGTAGCTGCAAGAACCAGCTTTGCTGGTTTGGTTGTCTAAGTCTTTTTCACTTCCAGCCCTTGCACTACTATATCTGATGAGTATTTCCCTGTCCCTACCTCTCACAGCCTCTCCAGCCCTCCCTGTTCTGGTACTACATGCTAGAGCTCTCCTTCTACTGGTCCCTGGTCTTCACACTGCCCTTTGATGTGAAGAGGAAGGTGAGTGGCAGCACAAACAGGACACAACCTGAGCTCTCAGGAGAGTGATCTCTGAGAGCATGTGTATAGTGCTGGTTTGATGTTTTATGGGACTCTGTCCTTGCTCATTGATGGGAATTTCCGTTCCTAGTCCCTGGCTTCCTCTCCTTGGGAAGTGAACACAAACCCTGACATAGAAAGGTGCAAAATACAGCAGATTTCTCAATCCAGACTTAAAATCTGAAAGCAAAAATTGCTCTTCTGTGACTCTTCTAGGCAACACTGATCATAGGGGTAGGAAAAGAGGTGGTTCTCTGCCAGTTAAGCTGCATGTATTCCAGGTGCTGGTGCCCCAACAGACAGGGCTCATCATCAGAGCATTGCTGCTGAAGGGAGAGAATGTTCTTTTTTTGCAAGATCCTCAGTTTACCCCATAAACTCTTCATTCCATGATCTCTTGGTCTCTACGTTTCTAGAATGTGTTCATGAGTAAGACCTTGTAGTGGGAGGATTCTTAGTCACTCAGTAGAGCAATATCATTGCTCCCTCTAGGAGGCATGGTTGGACCAGGGCAGGAGATGCATTATGTATTTTGCTCTCTGCTGTTTCCTTTCTCATCAGGATTTCAAGGAGCAGATAGTCCATCATGCTGCAACCATCTTCCTGATCAGTTTCTCATACTGTGCCAATTACATCCGCATTGGGACGCTGGTGATGGTGATTCATGATGCCTCTGATTGCTTTCTAGAGGTGAGCAAACTTAAAATTGAACCTGCCAGGCAGAGCCTAGTTAGGAGAGGTGCTCTTCAACCACAGGGTGTCCCTTTGATCTGGCACAGCATGGGCCAAGCAGTGGGGTGTTCCACACATCTCTTGTACTGATCTGCTGGCCCAGCCCAGAGTGCAGAGAGCCAAGCAGAGCCATGGTTACCTGGGTGCAGGTTGTGTCATACCTGTCTCCTTGGCCTTCTGGAGTAAGTGCAAATGTTGTCTTGGCCTGCTATTTTTTTCTTTTTCTTTACAGCCCACTAAGATATTCAATTACATGAAGTGGAAANCACCAACACAGTGTGATTTACATTTGAAATGAAGAAAACAAGACAAGGAAAGTTGTCATGGGTGAGGTCAGTGCAAAAGTTATTCCCTTATGTACAGGATTTTCAATTACAGTGTTGCTGAGATCACAGAATCACAGAGTGACTGGAGTTGGAAGGTACCTCTGGAAGCCTTGTCCATATTTTCTGACTAAAGTAAGGTCACCTAGAGCAGATTGCCCAGGACAGTGTTTAGATGACTTTTGGGTATCTCCAAGAATGGACACTTCATAATCTCTCTGGTCATCCTGTGTCTTGACACTCTCTCAGTAAATTGTGTTTCCTGATGTTCAGGGGGAGCTCCTGTGTTTCAGTTTGTGCCCATTGCCTCTTGCCCTGTTGCCAGGCATTACTGAGGAGAGCCTGGCTCCATCTTCCTCCCCTTCGGGTATTGATCTCTATTGACAACATCCCCCTGAGCCTTCCTTCGTGCAGGCTGAGCAGTCCCAGCACCCCAAGCCTCTCATCATGGGAGATGCCCCGGTCCCTCCATCACCTCTGCAGGTCCACTGGCCTCACCAGTGCCGAGGGGAGGATCCCATCCCTGGGTTTAACCAGGCCAGGAAGGGCAGGGGCACAGCAATGGCTCAGGTTCAAGTCAGTGTACACTGGAACCTCCAGGTTTTTTTTAGCACCCAGTGTGTTCTGGTGTCTGAGGTTGTTCCTCTTCAGGTGCGGGTCTTCACTCTTGGCCTTGCTGGGCAAGGCTCCTGTCAGCCCCTTTCTCCAGCTTTCTGGGTCTCTCAGGATGGCAGCACCATTCTCTGGTGTATCAGCTGCTCCTCCCAGTTCTGTGTCTTCAGCAAACTCGCTGAGGTTACACTGCCCCATCATGCAGATCATTAATGCACGTGTCATATGGATCGTGTTACAGTGTTGTAGATGTCTATAGAGTAGGTATTTCTGTCTAAACCAGCTGCCAGCTTGTCTTCTTGCAGCAGCAGAGGGAAGNGTCTTCACACTGCCCTTTGATGTGAAGAGGAAGGTGAGTGGCAGCACAAACAGGACACAACCTGAGCTCTCAGGAGAGTGATCTCTGAGAGCATGTGTATAGTGCTGGTTTGATGTTTTGTGGGACTCTGTCCTTGCTCATTGATGGGAATTTCCGTTCCTAGTCCCTGGCTTCCTCTCCTTGAGAAGTGAACACAAACCCTGACATAGAAAGGTGCAAAATACAGCAGATTTCTCAATCCAGACTTAAAATCTGAAAGCAAAAATTGCTCTTCTGTGACTCTTCTAGGCAACACTGATCATAGGGGTAGGAAAAGAGGTGGTTCTCTGCCAGTTAAGCTGCATGTATTCCAGGTGCTGGTGCCCCAACAGACAGGGCTCATCATCAGAGCATTGCTGCTGAAGGGAGAGAATGTTCTTTTTTTGCAAGATCCTCAGTTTACCCCATAAACTCTTCATTCCATGATCTCTTGGTCTCTACGTTTCTAGAATGTGTTCATGAGTAAGACCTTGTAGTGGGAGGATTCTTAGTCACTCAGTAGAGCAATATCATTGCTCCCTCTAGGAGGCATGGTTGGACCAGGGCAGGAGATGCATTATGTATTTTGCTCTCTGCTGTTTCCTTTCTCATCAGGATTTCAAGGAGCAGATAGTCCATCATGCTGCAACCATCTTCCTGATCAGTTTCTCATACTGTGCCAATTACATCCGCATTGGGACGCTGGTGATGGTGATTCATGATGCCTCTGATTGCTTTCTAGAGGTGAGCAAACTTAAAATTGAACCTGCCAGGCAGAGCCTAGTTAGGAGAGGTGCTCTTCAACCACAGGGTGTCCCTTTGATCTGGCACAGCATGGGCCAAGCAGTGGGGTGTTCCACACATCTCTTGTACTGATCTGCTGGCCCAGCCCAGAGTGCAGAGAGCCAAGCAGAGCCATGGTTACCTGGGTGCAGGTTGTGTCATACCTGTCTCCTTGGCCTTCTGGAGTAAGTGCAAATGTTGTCTTGGCCTGCTATTTTTTTCTTTTTCTTTACAGCCCACTAAGATATTCAATTACATGAAGTGGAAAAAAACTTGTGACAGCCTCTTTATGATCTTCTCAGCTGTTTTTCTGGTCAGCCGCCTGGTCATTTATCCCTACACGTGAGTCTGCTGCAGTCAGGGGACATGGAAAAGCTGCTTTCTGAGAGACAGGATGATTAGCTGGGTGCTGCAGCCTTTGGTTTTTGGTCCAGGATCATGTGTCCCCATCCTTTGCACAGGCTGAAGTGCCACATGGCTGTTACACCTGCCTTGGGGCAAACAAAGGTGCTCTGCCTTGCAGTTTATAGAATAGCCTTTGAAGCCCTGAAGGGGAGGAGTCCTGGGCCTGTGGCCCTTACCCGGCATTTTTCGGGTGGGGAACCGAGAGCTGGCTCACATATGTTATAGAAAAAGGTGGAAGTGGCTGATCTGAAACTTCCTCTGTGGGTAGAACTTTCTGGGGCTTAATTATGGTCCAACCAACAACATTCTTCCCCTCCACTGCAATTTCCTCTCTTTTGCAGAGTGCTCTATAACACCTACTATTACTCTATGGAGATATTCCAACCCTTCTTTGGATACTACTTCGTGAATGCTCTCCTGATAATTCTGCAACTGCTCCATGTCTTCTGGTCCTGCCTAATTATTCACATGGTCTACAAGTTCATTCTCCAAGGCACGGTATGCATCAGTCTGTAATGTCCTTTACATGACATGGAACAGGGGGTTTGCCTACACTGCTTGGGAGCACAGGGGTCCATCTGGGCTGGATTCTTTCTTGTCCTGGTGAAATTATACGTGTGCATTCCAAACAGGTTGGTGAAAGGAAGTTCAGTATTATTAGGGAAAGTTGAACTAAAAAAAATTTATGAGCCACTACAACATTCGGTCCACTTCTGATGCTTGTATTAAATGAAAATGTGGATTGGACTCCAGGAGAGATTTCTGTGAAAAAAAAAGCCAGTGACAACTGAGTAAAGATCCCAACACCAACACAGTGTGATTTACATTTGAAATGAAGAAAACAAGACAAGGAAAGTTGTCATGGGTGAGGTCAGTGCAAAAGTTATTCCCTTATGTACAGGATTTTCAATTACAGTGTTGCTGAGATCACAGAATCACAGAGTGACTGGAGTTGGAAGGTACCTCTGGAAGCCTTGTCCATATTTTCTGACTAAAGTAAGGTCACCTAGAGCAGATTGCCCAGGACAGTGTTTAGATGACTTTTGGGTATCTCCAAGAATGGACACTTCATAATCTCTCTGGTCATCCTGTGTCTTGACACTCTCTCAGTAAATTGTGTTTCCTGATGTTCAGCGGGAGCTCCTGTGTTTCAGTTTGTGCCCATTGCCTCTTGCCCTGTTGCCAGGCATTACTGAGGAGAGCCTGGCTCCATCTTCCTCCCCTTCGGGTATTGATCTCTATTGACAACATCCCCCTGAGCCTTCCTTCGTGCAGGCTGAGCAGTCCCAGCACCCCAAGCCTCTCATCATGGGAGATGCCCCGGTCCCTCCATCACCTCTGCAGGTCCACTGGCCTCACCAGTGCCGAGGGGAGGATCCCATCCCTGGGTTTAACCAGGCCAGGAAGGGCAGGGGCACAGCAATGGCTCAGGTTCAAGTCAGTGTACACTGGAACCTCCAGGTTTTTTTTAGCACCCAGTGTGTTCTGGTGTCTGAGGTTGTTCCTCTTCAGGTGCGGGTCTTCACTCTTGGCCTTGCTGGGCAAGGCTCCTGTCAGCCCCTTTCTCCAGCTTTCTGGGTCTCTCAGGATGGCAGCACCATTCTCTGGTGTATCAGCTGCTCCTCCCAGTTCTGTGTCTTCAGCAAACTCGCTGAGGTTACACTGCCCCATCATGCAGATCATTAATGCACGTGTCATATGGATCGTGTTACAGTGTTGTAGATGTCTATAGAGTAGGTATTTCTGTCTAAACCAGCTGCCAGCTTGTCTTCTTGCAGCAGCAGAGGGAAGCAGGCGTGCCCAAAGTCTGATCCATTCCATACTCCTCCTGGCAGTGCTGTTCATCAGACACAGAGCAACCAGAGGTTAATATCTGAGCTGCAGCTGTATAAACTGATATGAAGCGCATCCCACATCCCACTCTTTCTGGCCTGTAGTATTTGCTGTGAGACCAAACTGCAGCTCAGCATGAAATTCTTCCCAAAATCAAAGCCATGACCTAATGGCATTAGATTGGCCACATGCCAAGGACACAATCCAGAGGTAACCAGTCAGCACCTCCTGGGAACTGACCTCAGAGCCCAGGATGACTCGTTTTATTAGTATCCAGCTGAGGAATTCTCTCTTATGGGAACTGAGAACAAGTATTAAAAGCTTATCTTCATCCATACTGTCCCCATTTTCTTTACCTGCATTCTTTTTATCTGCTACCCTAAGTAGCACAAGAGCAAATTACTTCTAAATCAGGAATCAGAAACTTCACAGGGCAAGAAATGAAGACACAATTGATGATGGCCTTTTATTGTTTTCCTAATTCTATCATGGGCTGAATTACCATTGCAGTTCTTTCAGTGTAAAATGATGAGGTAATAAATAGCCTCATTAGAAAGAAATGAACCAGCAGGGTGGAAAATACTGAAGCATATCCAGAATTTTTTCTATTTCATCTAAAAAACAATCTGCCAGATCTCATGCAAAAATATATTTGAGAATTTCATATTCAGCAATGAACAGAAAAAAAAATCATCCTGAACAGATCTGTTTCAGTGACAATATTTAATAGCCCATAATAGTATCAGCAAGAATACAAGACATTCTCCCCTTTTTGAGAGCCATGAAACTCTTGATCCAGTTAGAATTTCATGTCCTTCTCACAGGCCTTTCTGATCTCCACAGTTTTCTTCTCCGGCTACAGGATTAACTTCACTGCCTTGTCACATGATGTTCCCTGATCCCCAGTAATTAGAACTCAGCCTAGATCCTGAAGTACAAGTTTCATTCTCTCATAGAGGGAGCAGCTGTATAGTTCCTTTGGGAATCTTGCCAGGTTTAAGGCCTCAGCCTCATTTTCTGGCCATGAATGGATAAACTTTGAAATATTCACTCTTATTTGTCCTTATCCGGTCTCCTGCATGTTTCCTGAACTGTCAATTCCAGAGTGACCTGAGGTACAGGTTGTTCACAGCAGATAGCATCTCCCAACCCATATTGTCCCTGGAGGCAGTTTGAATTCAATTTAAGTTTAGATTCTTACAAATCCTGTTTGCATATGGGTCTAGGGATCTCTGGAAAGAGCATCAGACCAAACAGATGTCTCAGTGTGATTCAAGACATCCCAAAAAGAATATCCAGAATAAATGGAGACTAAATGTCTGTCCGGCACCTGATGTGCCCTTGAGCAGTTTCTCAAGACTAGGTCACAGAAAGAGTTTGCAGCTTTCCCTCTTTCCAACAAGAAGTGTGACACTGTGGATTTGTCCCAAATTTTGGCATCTTGTATAGAGAGTAGAAACAGCCTGAGAAGGCAGCAAGTACCAGGCGGCTTTTTCTAAACTGTCATTTTATTACGTGGGGATTTTTTGTCTTCCTTATGAGGCAATTAATTAATTACTTACAAAAGCGAATTACAGGTCTCACAGTCAAGAGCAAGAGGAAAAACCTGACCATAAAACCGAGTGTAGTCAGGCTTTGTGTTGAGCTTTTGCTTTATTTGAAAGCATGTGCTTTCAGCCTGTCCCAAGCAGTGTTCTCAGCCTGCCAAGTGTCACCCAGGCCAAGTGTGGGCAGAAATTAGCTCATTGTCCCTTTTGGAAAATGTGAAAGAGCTTGATTAACTGCCTCACCCATCCTTCTCCCCCATGCTGATGATGAGAGCAGCAATGTAGATCTTACCAGGCTTACATGGTCGTCCTCAGTCCTGGGCATCTGTGGTTTGCTGCTGCTTCTCAGCCTGTAATTCCTAATGTTTATCTGGATCACGGACAAGATTCCACTGAGAGTGAAATCAAAGGGAGAATCTGTTTCCAAGGGTGATGTAAAAGCTGAAGGGACAGAGGCAGGACTGTGCTGAGGGTGAGTGGCTGAGGCAGCAGGTGCATGTTCAGCCTGTGGCTAAGCTGCCACTGCTACTAGTAATGAGTTTGTCTTGCTTCTCACTTACCTGTTTTTCTAGATGGAAAAGGACATGAGAAGTGACACCGAAGAAAGTGACAAGGATGAAGAAAGAGACAAAATTAGGGACAAGGAGAAAAACGGGATCACGTATTTCAGCAATGTCACAAGTAATGGTTACATCCAGAGAAACGGGTCTGAGCCCCTGAACAGCAGAGCCCACCTCGGCAACGGCCACGTCAAGGAGAGATAGCTGCTGTCCACGTGTTGCTGGACTGGCCTCCAGTGAACAGACAGGCCACTGTAGAAACAATTTTGCTCACTACATAGATAAAATGGAGTGCAATTGCAGTATCATAGCTGAATTCCTGCTGCCCATAACAGAAGTGTTTATAGTCAATGGTATTTGAAGGAATTTTTTGGTCTTCCTTCAACATAAGCTTACTGTAAATTGTAGCTTTGAAACAGATAGAAAGGGATCAAATTGATTTGACTTGTATTAGGCTGTACCATAGCTGTTGTCAAATGTGTTAATCTTGAAAAATACTTTAAATATAAAAAGGTGGATAAACTCTATCAGTACCAGGTTTTACCTACCTATTGTTGTTTGATAGGAATCTGTTTAGCCTGGTTCAGCCTCTAGAGGCTCTGGCCCAATGCCAGTAATGTTTATGCTCAAAAAGTGTGATACTCCAAATCTTAGCACTGGGACACATTTTTTGAGAAGATAGGCACCCCATACACACTTAGAGAATTAAAACTGCTGATAATGAAATTAAATCTTTGGAAATTCGTAGGAAAAGACATGTTCTCATGAAAGGAAGTACTCTGTGTGCCAATGACCAGTTTTGTAATGGTGTGGATCTCAGTCCCCACTTGGGGTCAGCAATATTTCCTCAAAGGTCGGAACTCAAAAGTGGGAACCCAAAGTCCAGGCTGGAGGAGTACCTATCCAAATCACAGTTGGAAGAGCTGGAAAATCCAGGCAGCTGTTTCTCAACTGTCAGGCAATCCTGTAAACCTTTCTTGGAAGGAAACATTAAAGTGCTCATGTTTTCACCTAATGTGAGTGGCACACTAGGAAATGTTTACAGAGTCAGTTTGTGGCAAGAAGCTTTCCCCTGTCCTCAGAGGAAAAAGGATCCAGAGAAGAACTGCTGAACTTTATGGAATAATGCTTTAACATGGCCTTCTAACTCTGGGGCATTTTCCCAGGTGTATCAAGAACAGCAAGCATAAAGCAGTAGTCCATGAAGTCATGATGCAGTGCTGATTCAGCTTGTTTAGATGCCATATCTTTTATCCTGTGTAGTCTTAGATTTTTGATTCTCCAATCCCTTAAAAAGTTTAAATTAGTATTACATGGATTTCTGTTTTATAGGTCAGTTAATCTGTGAAACCAAAGTATTAACAGATTCACTGTAATAAGCACAGGAACTTAGATTGCCAAGGCCATGCAGACAGTTTCCTCTATGTGCCCAGTGCTATCTGGGGGGGATGGAACATGGACCAAGAAAATGCCTTATTTGAGGGGGTGGTGCACATATTTAAACTAAAAGGCAAGTGACAGCATTAGAAAGACAAGAGGGTTTTCATCAATCCACTCAGGTCACCTGAGATGTGACTGAGGAAGCTTTGATCTGATCTTGTGTGTGCTCATCTTCGGTTTCAGTCAAAATACATTGGGATAATTGGATTTCTAAATGGGAATTGGATAATTGCAGAGGGGAAAAAGTGGTTCCAGCACAGGTAATTCCAGGGCAGTAACATGGTGTGGGAGGAGAGCATCTGCGTCCTCATTTAAATCTGTATGTGCTGAAGATAGTTTGTCTCTGGAACCTTGAGCCAATTGGAAGTTGGAAGCACATGTTCTGTATGCTGTGAACTGAGCATATGATCTCAGCCCTCTGCAGGTGGTGTGCTCAGGAGGGATGGTTATCTACGATTTTGTACTACTGAATGTAAACATTCTTTATAAATTACTTTTAAAAGGTTTGATCGTCTGTGCGCTTTTCTATTTCTTTAACTATCAGGAGGTAACCCAGGTGACTGCACCTTACAGGTGGACATGTGATGAGGGAGACACATGTGGGTGCCATTGCCAAGGGAAGGATGCTGCATACCCAGATCACACAGCCACACCGAGCTGTGCCAGTGGAGAACTGCAGCTGCCTGATTTGTCTCCTGTGCAGCAATGCTGTGTTTGACCCTAGAAAAAGGGACAGTTTGGGGCACCCCTACACTAGACCTGGGGCGGGCCGGGTTACGTTGTACTGCCAGGGCAGTGGGAAGTCCAAGGTGGCAGCACTGGGGGATGCTTTGGCCTTGCAAGGATAGGAGTAGAGAAATTAATCTCTATTCTTCTTTTTTTTTTTTGTAATGTTTTAGAAGACTAGGGAAAATCCCTGGTGTAAAATCATACCCCTTCTCCCCTGAGGAGCAGAATGCTTCCCAGAGTCTGCACAATGTGCAGTGGAGCCAGTGTATGTTGATGCCTGCTGGGTTTCAACCTCAGGGCTTTGTTGTGTCCCTGAAGACTGAGATAAGCTCATTAGGAGGCAAATCTGTATCTTGTGAAAGAATACATCAAGGATACAGGAGAGCTGTTGGACTTGAGTAAGAACTGATCATAACAGTGTGAGTCATCTGGGTAGATCAGCTCCTCAATTTGTTTTCTTAACCATCAACTTGCTAAGGTTTAAAGGAGCTCTGTGTGCATTCAGCTTCCTCCCCGCACTGCTCCACCTTCTCGCTTTTTATCTACTCCAAGGCTGGGAAGCTTCTGAGTGGCATGATAGAGTTTATGAATTTAGTGTTTCCATTCCCTCCTCTCTCCACAATGGCAGCATCACAGCCCCCTGCACAGAGGACCTGTTATAGAAGACAAGCAGCAAGTCTGTCAACCCAGCAAAGCAGGTCACAGAATTACTGAGTTTGGAAAAGGCCTTTCATCGAGTCCAGCCTGTGACCAATCACCACCTTGTCAACTAGACCAGAGCACTGAGTGCCACATCCAGTCATTTCTTGAACACCTCCAGGGATCATGACTCCACTGCTGCCCTGGGCAGCTGATTCCAATGTTTAACAAACCCTTTCCATGAAAAAATTCTTCCTGATCTCCAACCTAAACTTCCCCTGACACAGCTTGAAGCTATTCCCTCTGGTCCTTGTTACCTGGGAGCAGAGCCCAACCCCCACCTGACTACAGCCTCCTGTCAGGGAGTTGTAGAGAGTGATCAGAGCACCCCTGAATCTCCTTTTCTCCTGGCTGAACAACCTCAGCTCCCTCAACTGCTCCTCACAGGACTTACTCTCTAATAGAGAGCTCCATCTTCAGATGGAGCACTGGGCACCACAGCAGAGCCTGACTCTATTTCCCCTGTATTATCCCCTGTGTACACAGAGGCAAGGTGCATCACACAGGGTGTGCACCACATGATGTTAGTGAACAGCGGTGGGAGATGAGGCATCCAGCTCCAGCTGAGCCATGAGAAAAAGAGCATTTACTGATGCTCCCAGGCTGCTGTGTGAGTCAAGGACTGCCATAGTGTGGCCCCCAAGCTGGCACATGGCTGTCCTAGCCCAAAATTATGGCTGACATGAATTTGCTGACTCCAGTAGATGTGGGCAGCTGGTGCCGTTTTGCATCTTTTTTTAAGAGTGATTTGGCACAGTTGTTTCCTTTCCCCTCCGCACACTCAGAAAATTCCATCACATTTTTTCACTCAGACATGTGTGCCTAAGGGAACCTTTCCTTGGATGGCTGCACTTGGAATTATGCTTTTCTCATTCTCACAGGTACAGCAAACACAGTGCCTGCAGGTAAGGGCAAGGCCTTCTTCAAAAAGCTGAATTCATGTCTAAACAAGGGAAAGTGCCTCTAACTTTGCCAGATGAATGTGAGCATGTAAGAAAGCAGGCCAAGAAATATCCTGAGAAACAACGTGAAAGGCACTATCAGTCTCTAAAAGATTTGCAAGACTGCTGGATTCAGAAGTGATGGAGGCAGCAGACAGCAGGAACTCTGGGATAGGTCAGGCTAGAGCCAGGAAATGCAGTGGGCTGTCCTATGAGCTTCCCAACTGAGGAAATCAGAGAGGGTCCAACACCTGACACCTTGCTGAGGCAATGGGTGGGACCACAGACTGAGTGATTAACAGCAAAGCTTCAACCATCTGGCAGGAGGAAATTTGTACTAAGACGAGTTCAACTACCAACCATAGAATGCCATTTTTTTATTTCAAACCATCTTGTTATCAGAAAAATTTAAGAAGGTTCCAAGTGGGAATGTGAGGAGATACAGCCCTCTGTAGTCTGACTGGTCAGAGAGGTAGAAAGTATAATATAGAATGGAATTTTTTGAAGCAGATATGAACATAACAGGAAAGAGCCCCCATGGGTCTGTTAGGAAGGTATGTCTCACTCTGCTGGATTTATCACAAAGAGATGCATGTACAGCAGACAGGATCTGTACCCTGTTCAGCTCTGCAAAAGCATTCAGAAAGGTCCCTCACTAGACTGAGGAACCCACCTGATGTGACCATGAGAGACCAACAGGGATTGTTTGCAGCTGTGTATTCTTGAACGTGCCCTGAAAAGAGGGAGGGAAAGGCATATGGCAAAATCAGGTGATAGTGAAGGTTTCTGGTGATGGTGTTGCAGACTGGCTGCTGCAGCTCACAGCACTGATACTGGCAGAACACAGATGAAGCTGAGTGTGGAGCAGAGCAATGTGGTGCACCTGAGAAAGTGTCCTGAGTGCTGAGCTGCCTGTAGGCAGTCCAGAATGGCTTTGGGGAGTGGTGCTTTATATGTGAAAGTTCAAAATGCGAACAGGATATGGGATATTGCTGGGCAAGATGGAGGAATGAAAACCAAGACTGTTGGGACCCTGAAGGTGCCAGAAGAACTTAATGGCTGTGGACAGTCTCCCCTGGGACCTCCATCCACACCCTCAGGTGTCAGAGCTGATTAACAGGTGAGGGCTTTGCAGCCTGAGAAGGAAGAGCCTGATAGAAAGAGGGGACTGGAGAGATGCTCCTACTGACACTGTCACTAGGTAGGGACTTCCGTCATCCCTGCAGCAGCATGTAATTGAAATCAGCCACCTCCTTGACACCCACTGAATTGTACTAGGACATCTTACCACACCTCTGAGCTCACAGGCAAGTCAGAACAAGTGATGCTATTTCAACTGTGATGCTATTGGGATTGAGCAAGAGGTTGGAACAGTGAGTGACGAGCTGTTGAGCAGGGAATCCTGATTTAGCAATGAGTTTATACCTTGCTGCTATCTGCTACAGGCAGCCTTTTCTTTCTGTGCCCACCACCTTGACCAGAATGGGACTGTCAGAGGTGTTCTGGCACCATGAATACTGGCTGCCAGCCGGAGCTACCTGGGAAGACTTAAAGGAGTCTGAAGACATACAGTACCCACAGCCTCAAGACCTCCTGCTCTGCATTCCTGGTGCCTTGCTTTTGATCTTCGTCCGATGCCTCTTTGAAAGGTGAGCGCAGCACTTTTGGTTTATCCTGTGCTGGTCAAGACACTGTCTGTTGTCTTGCAGGGTTCCTCCAAAATAATCCTTACCTGCCTCCTGACCACTGCAAAGTGTATAGAGGATTGTCCCCAGGAATACTGACTCTCTGTTCTTTTCATTGCATATGATATTTGTGTGGCAGCTCTTGGAGCTCTTCTCCCTCTCTCCTGTACCTGTAATATAACCTGTACCAGCAGGTGTGAAAAGACAAGATCATCATTCTGTCACACCTGAGCTGTGGGTGGAGGGTCCCTCTGGAGAGAGTCCAAATAGGAGTTTACAACATAGAAAAAAGAGATTTTCTGGGTGTTGGGAGCACCCAGATAAGTTAGGGCTCAGCCTGATCCTAGGGGATGCTCCCAAAGGTGATATGTGACCCCCCCCTACTGCAGCACAGAGGCAGGAGGAAGGGGTGACCATGGCTCCTAGACCTCGCTGTGGGACCATTTTGCTCACACCACTCAGCTGTGCCTTGTTTTCTCCTCCTGACACCAGAGGACCCCAGATCCATCAGGGATGATGTAGCTACAGGCACTCAGCCCCAGGGGAGCTTGAGGGCCAGCTGACATCTCCCCAGGATTCGTGTGTGGAAATGAGGCAGGTCCACATGGTTCTTGACAGGAGATGGATTCAGACAGGGCTTTGAGCCCCTTTTCCAGGAACAAGGACAGACATGGGGAAGTACAGACCAGCCTTCATGTACAGGAAATCAGAAACTGGTCAGTTAAAGCAGGGCCATGCCAGTGTGGGCAGAGCTGCTGGGACACTTCCCACCAGGCAGAGCAGAACTTCGGGGTGGGCAAGGGGGGACATGAAACAGCAGAGCCATGCCCAACAAACCTTCCCTAAGCTGGGTCAGGGCTCTCTCCTGTGTCCTGGAGGAGC
>VYZS01037221.1:0-11392 GCA_013400695.1 Neodrepanis coruscans
TAAAGATGATCTAATTCCAACCCTGACTGCCATGAGAAAGTGACACCTTCAATTAGACCCCGTAGCATAAAGCCCTCTCCAGCCTGGCCTTGTACACTTAAAGGGAAGAGGCATCCACAACTTCCCTGGGCAAACCTTTCAGGTGTTTCACTATCCTAACAGTGAAGACTTTCTTCCTAATATCCAATCTAAACCTACTCTTTTTCTGTCTAATAGGACAGAGTGAATGGAAGGGAGTATTATCAGCTTGGTCTAAAAAGCCATGCTCCAAGCACTGAACACAAGCTGTTTTTGGAGCTAGGACAGTTGCTGACAGGCCAAAGATCAACTTACCATCTGTCTGCCTGCCTGTCTCCAGTGATCCTGCTTTGGGTGGAAAATAGATCTTGTCTCTCTATCTTCCCCTTTATATTTTTTGTCCATACAAAACATGGCCATGAGTTCTGTGAATACTGCTTAAACTTGGCAATGTCTCATGGAGACACAAACCTGGTAGTGCCTTTTTTTCTTAACTGTGTTTCTGAATTATGAAGAGTAAGAAAAAAAACCAGACACATCACAGATCTGAAACTCTGATAAGTTTCTGAGTAGTGTGTTGCGTAGGCTTTCTACATCTTTGTACATCAAGTTCTCACTCATGGTACTGGATAAGCCTAGCACAAAAAAAGAAGCAATTAATAGAGGGAAAAATCTAAAAAAAGTCACATTTCTTTACATTCTTTCTTACAACTTGTTTAAAGGAGAACATTTTTTCATTGAAAGTAATTTAAAAACTGAAAATTATAATGTAGGCCAGAAGCAATTAATGTGCATCCTGTACTAGTTAATCTGCTCACCCCGAGGAAGTTTATCTTCAGAGATCAAAAGACAAAAGTCAGACAGAAATATTTTCTCTCGTGCCACCTTCCATGCTTTAAAGAGCTAATCTCAAAGTTGAAGGAAATTCTGAAGATTATGTTGAAATATCTTGTTAGGGGCTCAAGGGAGTTTGATGGAGCCATTGTTTTCTTTCTTTGTGAAAGTAGAGCTACAAGATGGAAGAGCTGAAATTTGCTGTAGCTTCAAATGTGTAAATCAAGCCAATAAAGTTTTCCTCATTGTTGTAAATACATATCAAAAGGGCAAAATCTAGCGAAACATTTCCAAGTTAAACAGGCCAGAAATTTATTGTTTGGGAATACCTTTTCAGAGACCACTGCACTATGAAGCTTTGAAATTTAAACTGCTGCTGCTAAATAAAGGCACTTGACTACCTTTGCATATAACAGGCCATAATTCACAGTATCAATTATTTGAAACAGCAGTATTTTCTTTGTCAAATTACAGTTTAAGCACTTTGTGCTGATTTGAAATTGCTTACTTGCAGCAGTCTTGTGTATGTTATTCTGTGTCCACATACTTCAGGTTGAAGAGCTGCTTGACAGTAGTTCCTTTTTGAAAGAAAAATATTTCATCAAGCTTCTCTTTCAAAACATCTACTAGGAAATAATTTCTTGAAATAGAAAGAAAATCCTACATTTCTAACACATATTTCCTTAAATGAAACCGTATTTGTTCTTTAAGTAGACATGAATACAAAATCATTTATATTCACAGAAATGTTCCCATTTTTAATAAACAGTATCAAAAAAAAGTGCACTTGAAAGCTTTACCAAAAAACTAAAATGCAAGAAGTCTAGTCAGCTTTTATGGTCCTGGCAGTCTGAAAAGTGACAGCCAAGAGCTGGAGTAGAGAGCAGGTCACACAGAGCTATTAGGGTGCCCTCCACTCACCTCTTAAGGTAGGTTATGCAAAGCTGGTACACTTGTATAAAAAGCTTTGAAGTGTTAATATTTTTCAGAAAAAAAGTGAAGTCAAAAGTTCTTCATCCATTCCTATATCTAAGTCTACTTGTGGTTTATATTGTCTAACAATATTGCAATAATTTACACAGTTGCCTTGCTCATAAAGGGTAATTTGACTGAATTTCCCAGACACATTGATACCGCAGTGCTTTAACAGTAAAAATATAAAACAACTACTGATATTAATAAAGCTATCAGACCTGAGCTGGAGTTCTGCAGCCAATCAAATTTTTCAATTTGGCTTCTACAAAACATGAAATTATGCTGATATTTTTGAATCTGGCTTTCTTAGCCAGAGTAAGGACTCAGGCACAGAGTCCTTATGCAGACAGCTACACGGCCACAACCTTGCGTGACTTGTGTTGGAAAATCAGTCCACAGCTGCCAAATTAAGGACTTCATGACACTGCAGAAGCCCAAGATGGAAAATGTAGGCTTTGCTACTGAAGCATGCAGGAATCTGACCTCTATACAACTCCAGGTATTTTACACTCAAAAGCAGGTGCTCCACTGCTGATAAATTCTGAGTGACTCCTTCCACTCTTGACATTTGTGGAGCTGCTTGAGTGTGAGGTCAGGGCCCAGATGAGGCAAATCCTGCAGGCCTTCTCCACCAGGCACTGGAGAAATCCCTTCCCATGAACTTTCATGTCAGGTTGTGGAGTATGTTGGAGTGAGGAAGCAGCCAAGCTTCCTCGGTATCCTTTGCCCAACCAGAATAGGGGTGTCCTGCATCCCACCCAGCTCCCAACATCTCGCTGAGGGATTGGATTTTGGGTTTATTACCTCACAGTGACACCTGCTGGAAAAGGACCTTCATTTAGTAAAGTGAGATTTATTTTTAGCATGAATTAAACATCAACTGAATATCAGCAACAGAACTTTATGTGTGTCAAAGATCTTAGGAAACACTAGCACAAGTGAAAAATGCCAGCAGAGTATTAAAAAACTTTCTGAGAACCACACTGCAATCTTGTAGAGCAGCCTGTTACAATTTCTTGAAGACAAGTACTGATTGACCACAGTTTTCCACTCAAAGTCTAGAACCATTTGAGTCCCAGAGCAAATCTCAGAGAAATGTGCTCTGTTTCTCTAGCACCGTTTGAGTCCCAGAGCAGATCTCAGAGGAATGTGCTGTGTTTCTTAGCACAGTGATTTCTGAGGATGCTGAAGACCTCTCCCAGGTGTCTTGCGGGGTGTGATCAATGTATGGAACAAGTCTTCCTCCCATTTGCATATTTTAAGAAATGGTTCTTTCACTTATAAAAGGTGTAGTTCTCCTTGGCAGTCCTTGTGGACTGCCTCAGCTTCCCAAGAGATTCTGAAAGCAAAAGGAAGGTAGGGAGGAAATCTGTCATGGGAGATTCAGAGGAGCTATTCTTCTAACATAAATATGTAATATTTAATAAACTAAAACTCAATGTGTTTTTCCTACTCAAGAAAATACCACTAGATGTCACTAAATGCAAAGGATTGTCGGTTCTGGTGCTAAGACGAACATCAAAAGGAAAACACTGTGCATATTTCATGTACACACCAGCTTATAACTACAGTTTTCTGAAATGACCAAAGTGTGAGGTTATTTTAGCTTCTAGAAGAGATTTGAATTTGATTTGGGAAATACCTCTGGCTTCCAAGTGGCACAGATAAACACTCAGCTTTCTGATTTTAATGGAAATACCTTATTTTATTTACCACACTGTGAAATGATTATTTATTTTCAACATGGGTGAAATGATCTGTATAAGCTATTAAATTATACATCTTTACATTTAAGAGGAGCTACATTAGTCTCAGGATTAAAATTACAGCAGTATTTCACCTGGTTTTCGCGCTGTCTGTACTCAATGAGGTTATGCTGAACGGAACTCTTACGCACATCTCATGTAGATAAAGTAAAAGTCGACCCAACTGTATCTGCTTTTAGAATATTTATGTATGTGCAAATACAACACATACAGAAGTGTTAAAACTAAAGCTAGCAGTGAAGCCTCAAACTCAGCTTTGTCCAACCCTTCCATAAATTTTAAAACAAGCATGATATGGATAGGTTTTTCTTCACAGTGTGCTTTCTGTCTCAGACTGAGTTGTCTTTTCTTTTAGCAGTGTGGGAGGACACAGAGAGGAAGTAAGTTCTGAGTACAGTGGCATAGATGATTCTGAGAGGTGTATCAGAGGTCTTCCAGCAATCTTCTAAAACAAACTCTGAACCCTTCCCTGCCTCAGTCATTGTCTGGTCCTTCTTCAGAAAGGAAGGATGTAGAGTCAGGATGTAATTGTGAACAACCAGAAAGCAGGATTAATTGTTCTTCTGCACCGCAGCACAGAGTATGTAACTACCTTTGCCTCTAATATCTGCAAAGCGTCTCAAGTAATAGTGATCTGTGCTGGGTTCTGACCCCTGGTCCTGAGTGGAGCTCAACAAGTCACAGCTTCTTTGAACTGGCAGTGCTGAGGAAAAGTCCTGGGAAAAGTCCTGAAGATATTTGTTTTACTTCTGTCAAATATTTAGCAGCAAAGGCAGGATGGAAGTGTATGCTAGAGAAAGAAATAAAGAAGTGAAAAATGAATAACCATTCCTTTTCCTGAAGGAACAAAAGCCATGCAGAAGAAAAAGTATTGTTTGTGTCTATTGGTAATGCCTGCGTCATAATGCGTGCAAAAAAATTATGCTGAGATTACCTGCTCAACTTCTGTTCTTTGTCACATGCTAGGAATATTTTCAGAATTTTTCCTTTGCCAAATGTACATTTTTTTCAATAGGTCTTCCAATATATATTCAGTTCAACCTCTCCTCTGAGGAAAAAATCCCCCTCTAGAATAACAAATTTTGTAATTACAATTTTCTCTTGCAGGGAGTAATAAAAATAAGCCTCTCATTGCTCTGATCATTTAGTGTGCCTGTACTTCTCATCCCCACACAGATAAATTGTTTTTAATTTTGATCTTCAATGTAGTCTTCTCATGTGTAGAGCAGTAAAATTCTTTCTTACACTTTTTTTCTCATAGAAAATGATCCCCTTATCTCATGTATCTAATGTTTTAAGGTTTAATACATGCATGTTTGCAGAGTATATTGAAGGTGAAAAGCAGTATATTATAAATAGTACCTTATATTTCTTTGATCATAAAAGGTGCATTAGTGCTTTTCCTCATCTCTGAAATAAGCAGCAATGACATAATTTCCTAGACATCAATCAAAAATATATCTATGAAATAGGAAGAAAAATAATTATAAGATAAGGAACTATAAATAAACAAATAAAGAAGTAATTTATTTTCAAATGACAATTGGAATGTCTCTCCCTTGCTTCTTTGATCTCCTCGAGTCTCATTAAATTGTGGATGGTAGACCTTGCTTCCATGTTTTAAAAAGAAGCTGGAGTGCTGCTTAAGCGCAAGCAAAAGTTTCAAAGATAATGAGGCTTGGGACCTATGGACCAGAAAGTATAGGTTGATTTGCATGCATTTTCCACTTTCCCTGCTGCTTATTTGCATTGTTCTTCATTTTCCAGGCAGCTCAGAGATCTTCAGCTGATTTGTTAATATTTGCACAGAGCGCATAAGCATTGCCAATACTCTTCAGGTAGACAGGGAGGAAAAGCACTAGCCCAGTGAACTTCCAATCAAACGACTTCGGTCATGACACTCTCATTTTCGTCTGCTCCTTATCCTAGATAAGCATCAAGGATTTTCCATATCAAATGTGAATGATAAATTCACAAAAATGTGTTCTAAATTGAAAGTCTATAATTGAAAGGAAGGTGTGAATATCCGCCTCCTTGGGTTCTTTCTATGAGGGTTATTGTCTATTTTTTTAATTTCGTGGTTTTTGGTGGGGTTTTTTGTGTCATTTTTTGTTTGGTTTGGTTTGGGTTTTTGTTTGGGTTTTTGTTTTGTTTTGATTGTTTATTTGTTTTTGTGGGTTTTTTGTTGGATTTTTTGTTGTTATTTGTTTGTTTCTGTTGATTTTTTTTCTTTATAATCCTTTGGTGGGGAATGCTACAAAATCAAAGATCAAAGGAGTGAGGTGGAACTAACTGTCTCAGCAGATATGCCAAGATACAGGCTCTTTGGCACCTGATTGAATGCCTTTGCCCAACTTGTGTCATATGCTGTGCTAGTTAGCTTTGTAGAACAGTGCTGCAGATAGGCACTGAGGGAAGTGAGATCCTCTGCACTTGGAATGGACTCCCATGGCAAGGAAGGCTTGCAAACTTGAGCCCTGTACTAGGGACAAGAAGCAGTATTTTAATGCAACTTTATAAAAGGAGAAGAAAATTATTTCAACAACTTACATAAGGTTGATATAAAGAGATAAAAGAGATAAGCAAATTCTAACCCTCATAAAGAACCTATGTTACAATCAAGTCTATGACCAAGTGCTCTGTAATAGGTTCTTGCCTTTGTTCTGATGTCTAACAGTTCTCCTTTTTTGGGCCAGTTGACTTGAACAAGGATACTCCAAATTATATGCTTGTGTGTCACAGCTGACTGTTAGAGACTAGCTGATTGCTGCTGCGTGTCCATGACGTCTTCCAGCACAGAGTATGAGGAGTTGCTCTTGCAGTCAGCAGCTGTGCCCCAGTCAGTTTGCCTTGACACGTGACAGCAGAACTGCGTGCTGCACACTGGTACATGCAAGCACCTGTGCATAGTGCAACCTAAAATGAATTCTCACCCTGCTATACCTTTGTCAGAGGGAAGAGATAAAAAAATGTGCAAAGCAGATTAATTTAGTCCTTGTTTTTATCATGAGTAACCTTTCACGTGTTGCTCAAACGCTCTAAAGGAATTCTAATGGCATAGGCAGTTACAGCAGAAAAGGAACAGGAAAGGGTGAAGAGAGCTGTTCGCACCTACACAAAAATACTAGTATGGAAGATTTTTGTGTAAACTGCATCTTCTCTTTGTGTATAGCCCCTGCTGAGACTGAGTCCTAACTGGGCCAAAAGCAGAGTGCAAGGAAGCTGATCTTAAATCTGTGCTAGATTACTTTCCTCCTCTTTCCTGTATGGTTGAAGAGTCAAGAGTAAGCGTATCATGTTCTCAGTAAGCAGGACTTTTATAAAGAGAACAAAATTTCCTTAGAAATTACAAAAGATTAATAGACAATAGACAACAAGAAAAAATAAAAATATATTTTTGAGTAGCACTCTTACAGGTTTATTGAAGATTCATTGTGAAAATACAGTACCTCTTATTAAGCCAAAATCACAAAGAAACCATGAAATCAAGGACACAGCTATGAAACACATAATCAGCTGTTAAAATAGAAAAAAATAAATCATGCTTGGAGAAGAACATTCTGCACTATAAAAGCAGCAACCAGGGGCTACAACTAGGGAAGCAATAAGCCATTATCTTCTGTTTCCAAACAATATTAGTGCACAGGGCCCTGAGATCTGAAAAGATTCACAGCTTCCCTTTTTATGTCCAAACTACTATGTTTTGATGCAAAGTACAGATTAAAAATAGTACATGGATAATGTCTGGAAGATTTTTTCAATGAGGTGTTATGACCACTTCCTAACCTCCTTGGCAGTAGCTGCTGCTGCTGCAGAGGAGAATGTGGTTTGCTGAATGACATTGTGCGATGTCAGCTGTTTTTCTCTTCAGCATTAGCCCCCACAGTGATGAACCAGGGCAATCAGAAGCTTGTTTGAACAGAAGAAAAAGAAGAATATCAAAAGGCAGATTGGAATTGGTATTCAAATGAACAGTGTGAAATCTCAAAGTGAGATTACCAGGGTAATGATAACACAGTCATCTCAAAAAGAAGGCTGTTATTTTAAGAAATGGAATTTCAGCAAAAGAAAGAGAATGAAGAGATCAGGACCACCACAACTGTGACTGTTATATGAAAGGTAAATCTTTCATATGAAACACTTCTTTACCTATGGTTGTGACATTTAAAAAGATGTTTATATTACAGATTTTTTTTTCTTCATCCAAATATGTGAAAATAAACAGAATCACAGTTTTGTATTTTCTGCAGAACCTGAGATTGTCGTGGGGTGAAACTAAAACTGGTCTTTTTTCTCTGGCCGCGTGGGGGCTGGCGGCCACGCGGTGGCGGCCGCAGTGGCAGCGTGGCAGTGGCAACGGCGGTGGCATAGTGGTGGCAGCAGCACGGTGGCGGCGGTGGCAGACGCAGTGGTGGTGCGGCAGCCGCGGCGGACGTGCCAGAACGGAGCACCGGCGATGGCGGCAGGGGTGCCACAACTGCCACGCGGCCGTCCCGGCGCATGCGGCTGGGTCGGCACAGGTCTGGGTGGCCCGGAGGAAGTATTGGAACTCCCTGGGACGCCATGCGGGGCCGGGGGGGGCCGGTGCACTTCCAGCCTGCCCCAGCACTTCCGTTTGCACGTGGGGCCTTACTGGGGGTGGGGCCCGAGTGCTGATCATCCAATCAGAGGAGGGCCGGCCCCCTGGGGCCCATCTGCGCATGCGCAAAGTGGGATCCCCTATAAAATGGGAGAGAGTGGACGCCATCTTCCTCTTTTCTCCTTTGGACATGGCCGTGGTAACATCGCTCCTCGTCTTCACGCTGAGACTAACCTCCGTGTGTGGACGGATCAGCGATTCAGCAGCGGCAGCCCGGTATCGTATTCCCTGGGGGGTGGACTCTTTCGGGGTCGTGATTTTCCGGGGGGTGGACTGCTTCCTCGGGGGTCACGTGTTCTTGTGGTATTTCCTGGGCNGGGTCGTGATTTTCCGGGGGGTGGACTGCTTCCTCGGGGGTCACGTGTTCTTGTGGTATTTCCTGGGCAGGCGGATTAGCGATTTCCCGAGGCCATAGCCTGGTTTAAAGGCCACATCTTTCTATCAGCACTGAAATCCCTTCCTGGGGTTGGGGAAGGGAGGGGGAGGGGTGCTCGCGGTTTCTGAGTGTTTTTCTTCAGAAAGACAAGCGGAGGTTCGGCGCTACCGTAGGGTCCTCAGGTCGGCCGCGGAACCCCCTCCGGGAGAGTTGAGGTCGGGGTCCTTCTCTATTTATCCTGGCGTCTCTTCCGGAGTCCCCAACAGAGAAAAAAACAGCACTAGCCCAGAGCCTTCCCATCCCAACACAGCATCTGGGGAAGCTTAATTCGTCTGTTTTTGCACTTTATTGTCGGTTTTTGTGTGTGTGTGAAATAAACTGTGTTACTTGTGTGTTTTCTTTTTGGGTGTGTGTGGCTTCTCTCAGACATCTCTTGTCAGTACCACGCTTTTTAGTGGTAAAACCACGACAGAGATAAAGACGCTAAAACAATTATTTTTATTAATAATATAACTTACTATAATTTTAGATTTACACTTGTGAATAAAAAAATCACAAGAAGCATGTAATGTAAATAAGAAAGATGATTGGTTTATTATCTTCATTATTTTGTTACAAAAAGATTAGAGTATTTGCTTACATTTATTTTGAATAAGATGATATCTTTTCTTCATTGGCTTACAACAAAGAGCGAAAAGTGGAGCAAAAGTGAGAGAACAAATGTGAGCATGTCTGCTGCTTTTCAGATACTATGAAAGTGACCATAAAGACCTATACGGAAATAATCTGTAATATGCCTTTCCCACAATGCTCTGTTACAGTCAAAAGTGACAACCCAATAGGATTGTTATGTTATTGTGTAGGTCTCTGAAATGTCACCTTTCTTGCAGACAATATAATTGTGCTTTTAGTTGTCTTCAATTTTTTTTCTTGATTGATTATTAACTTTGAAATTGCCTTTGTCCATCAGTTCCATGTTATGGTGGAAAATTGAAGACTGCTTTTGAATACTCAGTGGTGAGTGAACACCAATGAATTCCTCACATTCTGGGGGAGAGCTGAACATTGACTCTACCTGCCAGTGGTCACATACCTGCTGCATGAGAATATGTGTATGTAGTGTTGGTTTTTTGCTTTTTATTGAAAAAAAGGCCAATTTATGACACCTCGTAAGGTTGTACCAGCCCATGAACAACAGCTTGATTAATACTGCCTTAGAGGTTGCTAGGGGTCCAAACAGCGGGATATTGAAAAAGGAATTGTTTACTGGTTAGTTTGTTTGTTTGTCTTAAATGATGCAAACATCTCTTAGGTGATACTCAATAAAAATTTTTACACTTGGATGCAAAATCAGCTGCAAAAGGAGCTAGGGCTGATTTGCAATCAGGCTGTGGAGTTTATTTCGGAAGGAATCTCTCTGCTATCTCTACCTCTACTCGCCCAACTTCATTTGAACAGAACAGCTTGTACTCCTGCTCTCAGAGCCAGAGACATGGTCATAATTTGTTAAATCCAGAGAAACTGTTTTCCAACGGGATTCTTTATTTTTCTAAGCATCACTTGGCTGTCACTGTTCTTTCTCTAGTTGAAAACTCATCTTTTTTTCTGTTTTAATCTATTTCTTTTACTGAAAGAACAGAAAAAGACTAACATTTTTATTCCTTTTGAAGTTGCCCTCAGAGCAAAATACAACCTCCTGGTTCATGAACAGAACATCTGACAAGCTTCTTCCATTGATGATAGTGTGGAAAACATATCCCAGAGACCAGATGAGTTTTCTCAGAGTGACATATATTTCTGCTTCTGTCTGTGATTTATCCCCTATTTATCCAGAGGGATAGTCTATATCACCATGGAAGCCTTTTGTGGCTCACATAGTACCTTCCTACTAAAAGGATATCTCTCCTGTAGTTTCCATTCCTGACAGGTGATATATCTACCCAGAGAACCAGGCCCATCAAACTGCTGTATAACTGAGCAGAGCAAATTCCAGGGCTAGATAAGATATGGGTAAGATCCTAATTTATTCTACAAAATGCAAATTTTTTTGTTCTTCCTGTTTCAAGTCCCTCTTCCTTTTGTCCTCTCTCCCCTGCATACATGCTACACACATCCTACTTTTCTGAATAACACAACATATTGCATAACTGATAGAGTGATTTGTATGCACCAGTGAAAGAGAAGAATATCTGCTCTTGCCTTGTTTTGTTAGAAGGAAATATTTTCTGTGGAAATCCCCCAGCACTCCTAGACTATGTTATGTTGCATTTGGTAGAAGAGAAAGAGGTAATATAACTGGAAAGAAAGGGAAAGGAAAGGACAGAAGTTATAAGAACACAATTATTTTGTTATTTTAATGCAAATATAATTATTTCATTATTTTAGTCATAAATGTCTTGATGGGGTACTGATAGAATTCAGGAATTAGTTCTTCAGAATGTTTATCATCAGGGAATTGAAAAACAGCTAACTATGTGGCAATGTGTATGTTTTGGGCTTTTTTTTCTAACCAAATTTGCAGCTGTGCATCCCCTGACTTGCTGCAGGAGGACAGCAGTTCACAGGCCACTGGCTGATCAGCACAGAGAGCAACACGGTTCTGAGTAATACGATCTCAAGAAAGAACTAATCGTGTCTGTATTTCTGTGCTCAATGACCCTCATTCGTATAAATAGACAGAATATTTTACACATGTTGTCATGTTGCAGCCTTGTCGTGGGGTGAAAGCAAAAGTGAAATAAAACATGCCTTTTTGTTTCCTACTGTGGGGGGTCCGGCGGGCCG